>JAQZBX010016049.1:0-36881 GCA_029593785.1 Cabassous unicinctus | reverse complement strand
TGCTTTTGTTTTGTTTTGTTTTGTTTTTTTACATAAATATTATTTTTTTATATATATATATTTTTAAAAGGTGCTTAGATTACCTAAATATTACACAGAAATTACAGGGATTCCCATGTTCCCCACCTCCCACACCTCCCATAACATCCCACATAAACATCTTTCATTAGTGTGGCACATCACCCACAATGGATATAAACATCCTGGGGCCTTGCCACCAAGCATTGACCACAGCTCACATCGTAGACCACACTCTCTCCCACAGTTCTGCGTGGTATATGCTGATGTAAAATGGCCTACATCCGTCGCCGCAAGGCCACTCAGGACAACCCCCAAGTCCTGAAAAAGCCCCTGTATTTCAGTAGCCTTTTGAGACATATGTTAATAGCTCCATTTTAAAGACAAGGAAACTGAGGCTCACAGACATTAAGCAAACCTCCCAACATCCACAGCTAATAAAATTTAGATGCAGATCTGTTTGACTAAACCTGTGCTACAACTACATTAAACTCTTTCCATTACATTATCAGTTGAGCTAAACCTATTTAGCCTTAGCCAGCCCTTAATAAATGTTATATTCTATTTTCAGAAGTAGATATCATTTGCTGAGTTTATAGAGCCACAGAAGATTAGAAATAGAAGAAACTCTAAGTTTTACCTAATTAAAGCTAGTTGTACAGATGAGATTATTTTGAAGATGGTTAAGTTATTTGCCCAAGGTCAGTAAGCTGGTTAATAGCTCAACTGAGACAAAGAACCCAGGTCTTCTGCCTCCTAGCCCAGAGCTCTTTCCTCTCTCCATGCTGCCTTGGAGGTAGGCATCTTAGGGCTTAAGGCATGAAACACTCACCCCAAAAAGATGTGAAACCTCAAGCAATGTCAAGTTCACATTCTTACATTTGGTGTGGAATCTCCCATTGCATCACCCTTTATCTTGTAATCTTGTCTTGCCAACTTATTTCTTGCAGAGATCTACTATTTTTGTGGAATGGAGCTCATAACTTAATCAAAATGAAAACCCTGTTAGATACACAACTTGTGCTTTTAATCCCCTAGCTATATGCTTATATCTCCTGAGTCTGTGTCACAAGGGCCAGTCCACTTGGATCTTGATCTACATGGTAGATAAAAGAGGAATAACTAAAGAAATTGGTGTCATTTTAGCTTGTTGAATCTAGAAACAGAACAAGCTGGGCCAAAGGTAGAGTTTTCTCTTTTTCATATTCTATCAGAGAATCCAAACCATTCTGTTCTCCAGAGTCATATTAATTATCAGTCTGATATTTACCAAGTACCTCCTATCATCCATACATTATGCTAGGAGCTTTGGGAATTCAAACACGATAAGGCCTTTGTTTTTGTTATTTTCTCTGTCTGAATTGTTCTGCCCCAGATTTCTGCATGGCCACCTCCTTGTTTTCCAGGTCTCTGCTCAAAATCACTACTCATGACCACCATCAAGGCCCTCTCTGCCCCACACCCCATCTTAATCAGCCCCCTTGATCCTCCAGTCAACCTTTTTCACATCAACTGGTTTGACTTTCTTCATACCATTTATCACTATCTGAAATGGTGACTTTCATTTTATTTGCCCACCTGCTATTTTCTGAATCTCCTCATTAGGCTATAAGCTCCATGAAAGCAGGAACCTTTTCTGCATCAGTCACCACTATATGCCCAGTACCTAAACTGCTGAGATATAGAGGTGCTCAGAAGGTATTTGTTGAATAAGCCCACTTTCAGAAAGCAACCAATCCGGATGTGGAGGCCAAGCTTACAATGTTGGAGTAGTTGAGAATAATCCATAATTCTATATAATTAACTTCTAAATTATATGGCATGGACAATCAGTAATTATTGTCAGGCCCCAATTATATGAAAGGGTTTTGACATCACCACTAGAATTGTTCCATCAACTAAAATATTATCCAAGTTAAAATGCTAAACTCTATAACAATTTGCAGTTTCTGGAGAAAAGGGGGGGAGGGGAGATCTTTTGAGTACTATTTTAGGCAACCTAGATAAAGTGTGCTTGAGCTTGAGATCGTAAGATGAGGACAGTGGTGCCTACAGTACAATGATTTTTTTTTTAAAAACCCAGCTTATCACCTTTAATCCTGATTGTTGACATGTTTTCAATTCCTTTCAAAGCCTGGGTACTTAAGACTGTTCGATTCTGCACACAAGCTACTTTCTGCACACAGCCTAATGATCGATGGCTTAATCAGAGAAGAGTTTCTGGTCCAAACTGAAATCCATTCAGGACAGTCCTCCTGCCTGCAACTCTCCTCCATGGAGATGACACCAGCACACAAGCCTGGAGGCCACTGTGCCAGGACTCCAGTTTTAAAGTCACATGCCCTGAGCAGGATGTATAGGAGTGATAAGGGAGCACATTCCCAGTTGGTCTTCCAGAAATGAACAAGTATTGCTCTTCAGAATGTGGTCCTCTGACTGTGAGCACTGGTGTCTCCCAGGAGCTGGTTAGAAAAGGAGGCTCTCAGGCCCACCCCAGACCTACTGAATCAGAATCTCCATTTTAGTATATTCCCAGGTGATACACAGGCACATTATATCTTGAGAAGCACTGATCCATAGGAAGACTACTCCAGCAACTCTGTCCTCATCATGGATCATGGCCAAAACAATCCTACCACAAGCAATCAAAAATCCAGAAAACTCAAGGTGGAAGAGAAGGAATCCACCCATGAAGTCTAAACAGGGTTGACATTTGGCCCAGGGTGGGCTCACTTTGGGCCAATGGTCTGGCCTCAGCACAGAACTATCCATTTTAGGAGAGCAAACACGTTTTGATCCCACCTCATTTTGTCCACTAACCCTCCTACCATGATTTCTTTTTGTGCCATTGGTGGACAAAACAGCATGAAGCCATCCTCAGTGTATCACTGTGGGAAAAAGACATTCTTTTTTTAAAATCTTGCTTCTGCCACTTATTAGTTATGTGACCAAATGCAGGTTATTTAGGTTCTCTGAGCCTTTAGTTCTTTATCTATAAAATGGGGAGGGTAAGACTTATATGCATATTTGAGGATTAAGTGAGAAAAGCTGTGTAACCTTCTTAGCAAAGTGCTGCGGTCAAAGTATGTGCTCAAAAAATGGTAGCTGTTTGGTAATATGATTCTTAGTAACTTTCTCCCTCAACCTACACATCCAGTTTACTCTGGACTCATTGCATCAGAGTCCAGGGACTTGAAAACTCAAATTAAATCCTCACTTAAAACGTTTAGAAAAGCTGAGAGCCTCGGTAGGAGACTGTGCCTAAGACGCCACCAAGCTCAGCTTTTGCAGCAGCTTCATGAGGCCTGTCTCTCCGTGAATTCCTTAGAAACAGCTGTCTCCTCTAAATACCCTCTCTGCTCACTGTTGAGCCTTGCATGTAGCAGGCACTCAACAAACATTTGTTGACTGAATTAATTAATCATTTCAAGAAAATAGCAATATGCCATAATTGCATTGCTACTTGAGCGCTACCTTTCTTATTGTGAATGTGCATAGAAAGGGCCTTTGGAGCTGGTTGGCAACCCTAGGGTTATAAAATATAAAGCATTACAGGAACATAAGTTATTATTCTTCATTGGATTTCCATAAGTTTGTGTCCTTAAATTAATGACATTTTTAGGCCATGTGCCACAGTTATGCAAGTCAGCCTACAAACTGCACCAGCTTCAAATACATAAAACTAGAATTTTGCTGACCAGCACCAACAGAATCAGAAGGCTGATAGCAGATTCAGCCGCTGATTTTGGTTCGGTTACGGTAGAAGTCTATTCATTACCTTGGGAGACAGAACAATTTAGTCTCTCTTGGGCTATACCCACCCAAAAAAAACACATAGGAGGAAGTGGGAAACATGGTAAATCGCATGGTGAAAATACAATGCCACATAGGTGGTTTGCTCCTTTCTTTGATTTGACTTATGACTGCTCAGATCCAGAGGGTCATCTTAGGGGGAACAGATTCTCTGCTTAGAAGAATAGGTAATCATTTTCCTCTGCTTTCTCCATGGAAAGGAAGCAATAGGTCAGAAAAAAAAAATGGACTTGGGACTAGATGATAAGAGCAGAAAGAGCTTGATTGACAATTTGTCAATCCAGATAATCCATCTATATGCATTAAAAGAAACGGCAGGAAAAGGTGACGGTGATGACAAGGGTCAGATCTAAAGTAACAATGCAAGTGCCATTGGAAAAGGGAGGGAGAAAAGACCTGGGAAAATCCACTCCTGAATGGAGAAGAGAGAGAGAGAGGAAAAATATACTGCATTGTGCCAGGTGGAGGATTAAAATTAATCCACTGGAAGTCTCATTTCAAGAAGGATCAATTCTTCTTGGTCACTTCTCTGGGATCTACAGCTCTATAGCTCTTTACCAGTTTCTTCTAAAGTAACAACAAATAAAAATTCTTTCCTTCAACAAACAGTGGATGCTAATTATATGCCAGGCACTGTGCAGGGATAAGGACTCAAAAATGAACAAGAAATGGTCATGCTACTTTGCACTTCTTCCCAGACATTTTATAGGTAACTTCGGTCCATAGTACAGTTCTCTGTAGATGCAAAATCTTTTAACTTTATAAGTCTTTGCCCAAGACAACACAAACTTGTCTGAAAATATTTTTCAATCTTTTTAAAGAATTTTATTATAAAATTGGCATATGCTTGTTATGGGAAAAATACGCAAGTTGGCAGTACAAAAATAATGTCCCCCACCATATCCCTAATTTTGGAAAGAATAAGTAATGTGTTCTTTTATATAAAATAAAGTTATTTTGAAATTATATATATATATATATATATATATATATACACAGACACATATATATTCACATATATATGGAGAGAAAGAGTAAAAAAGGCAAGAATATATAAAGACCCTAATATACCTACTCTTCTGCAGCTTGCTTTGCTCACTTCAAAATGTCTACAAATAGAATATTTCTGGATGGATACACAATAAACTGGTAGCAATGGTTGCCTCTTGGGAGTGGAACTGGATTTCTGGGAAATAAGAGTGGGAGAGATATTTACTTTTCATTTTATTCTTTTATATATTTTGAATTTTTTGAATAAACAAACTTTTTAAATTAAAAAAAGAAGAGAGAAATGGTAACTACTACCAAGTCTATTATTGTGAGAGTCATACAAGGAAATGATGATACAGGGAAACGACAGTAGAGGGAAATGTGACTAGGGTGTAAAAGGGATACATACAAAGAGCTACGAGAGTATAAAATAGGCAGTAAAGAAGTCTCCATAGAAAATCAAGGAAGGCTTTGTAAAAGTGATGACATTTGAGCTGGCTTTTAAAGAGTAGGTAAGAGAAGATGGAAGAATGGGAGTAGAATGGAGGACAAGGATAGCAGGCAGAGTGAGAATCACATGCTCAAAGGCTCAGAAGTGTGAAAAATTTCAATGCCCTTTTCCAAACCAGTGGTAACTTTGGTTCTGGACCCAGAGGTGAGGCAGGATATCATTTAATTGCAAATCGCAGTTTAAAGAGCTGAAGGAGGTGAGGCAAAATAGTAAGAAATAAATGCCAGCAACATAACCAAGACTAACTTGCTGATCCACAGGCCAAGGGGGAGAGGAACATCCTCCCAGAAATTGGGAATCAACACAGATGCCAGGGAAAGGAGAAAAACAGCAAGTTCCAAGTGGAGGGTAAGAGAGGGACCCAAGAGAGAACTTCTGAGCCAGACAGAGCAGTTGTGGAGACTTTCAACAGCATATCTGTGGCCTTGGACCTGGGTATGGAGGGAGTCTCAGGCCTTACTGTGTCTGAAACCACACGCAAGGATTTTGGATTGACAAGTAGCTTTGGTCATCAGAGTGGAGGGTGCTTGGGGTGGGCAGTGGGCAGTGATACAGAGGCTAGGGAGTTCAGGGGGGTGTGGGAGGATGAATAACGACCCCCCAAAAAGTCCAGGTCATAATCTGCAGAACCCATGAATGTTGCCTTACATGGCAAAAGGGATTTGGCAGATGTGATTAATTAAGGATCTTGAGATGGAGAGATTATCTAGGATTACCTGGGTGGGTCTGATATAATAACAAGGCTCACTGTGAGACGGACATAGGGAGAGTCAGAGTTAGTAAGAAAGTCATGTGACGAAGGAATCAGAGATTGGAGTGATGCACCTGAAAGATGGAGGAAGGGGCTAAAAGCCAAGGGGTCCAGGAGGCCTCCATAAGCCATATACCATCTAACCTGCATAAAGCATATACTGTAAAGGATGCTCTTATTTTGTTTCTGTCTCTCTCTCTCTATATATAGTAAAATCTAGAATTCAAATAGGTCAATACCCTTTCCCAGAGGTGCTTGAGCAAAACAGCCCATCAATAACATCTCTAAGAAGCTCCAAGGACGTATTTATGACTAACTATGAAGGGCAAGGAAAGAGATTTTCCCTAGAGCACCCAGAACAAACCAGCCTTGATGACACCTGACATCTTGACTTTAGCCCAGTGAAACTGATTTCAGAATTCTGGCCTCCAGAACATTAAGAGAATAAATTTGCATTGTGTTAAGCCACCACGTTTGTGGTAATTTGTTAGAGCAGCAATGGGAACCTCATACAGAGGGTTGAGTCATTCTCTCCATGCTGAAAAGCCTGAGCTTTATCTAACAGACAGCAAGGAGTTCGTGAAGGGCTTCAAGCTGAAGACTGATGCCATTAAATTGCATTTAGAGAAGATAACAGATGGTGAAGTGTAGAATGGATTAGAGTAGCAGGAAACTGAAGGAAAGGAGATCACGAGGAAACTATTTGACTAGTTCTTGTGAGAGCTGATACTATAGACTAATATAACCTTGAAGAGGAGGAGATACCTGTTGAAGAAATAGTTAGGCAGTAAAAAGGAGAGGACTTTGTAAAAGGCTGAATATGAAGGCTCAAGAAGAGCATCAAGACTCCTTACTTTATATTTTGACCCATCATTGTATGTCCGGAATCTACTAGTGGGTATAGGGAAGATAAAAGATGTGTTGGTCATTGAGGTGCTTGTAGAATATCCAGAGAGAGATGCTTTTCAGTGGTCTCTCAAATGAAGTTCTGAACCTCGGGGTAAAGAGGAGGATTAGAGGTGTAGGTTAAGGTGGATGTAGAATGGAGCACCAAGGATGAAATCCTGGAAAATGACCAAGATTTAAATGAGTTCTTTAGAGAAATAAGCTTAAAAATAATGAGAAATAAAAGCCAAAGATTTATGAAGAGAATCTGGACAGAATAGTGCCAAAGACCCTAAGGGAAAACAGATTTTTCCAGAAGGTAGATCTGGTCAACAGGGACAAATTCTTCAGCCGAGATAGATTGATTGGCCACAGAAAAGATAGCAAGCCCTTGGTTTCATCCTCTGAAGCTATATCTGTGGAGGGAAGGGGTTGAAAGCAATAATTTGAAGAGTGAAATAGAGTTGAGGAAGTAGAGAATAGTATTACCTATTCTTTCAGAAATGTGGTAGTGATGTGTTGAAAGGAAACTGGTGAAAAGGGTCACATGTTTATAAAAAGAATGATTTTTTGAAAGATACAAGG
This sequence comes from Cabassous unicinctus, assembly GCA_029593785.1. Taxonomy (NCBI): domain Eukaryota; kingdom Metazoa; phylum Chordata; class Mammalia; order Cingulata; family Chlamyphoridae; genus Cabassous; species Cabassous unicinctus. Next base: position 29,328 of record JAQZBX010016049.1, on the reverse strand, counting down.
TCAGGGAAAGGAGAATTCAGCGGCTAATGAGATTATGAAGATTAAAAAGGAGGAGAATAAGGAAAAGTGAGGTGTAAGAGGAAGCAGTGAGGGATAGGATGAAGTGCAAAGGTGGAGAGGCTGGTCTGAAGAGGAGGAGCCTCACCTCATTTTCTAAGGCATGTGAAGATATAAGTAAGTTTGGAAGTGGAGACGGAACGTTGGGAAATTTTTTCTTTATTGGCTCTGTAAAAATTAAGATAGGTTAATCTTAGGCAATCAGAAATGGAAGTATATATTTTCAAAGGTTTTAATCAGACTTATATAGAGACAGGTGTTCCTAAATATTGGTACTGCCACAATATAGTGGTAGTAGGACAAGTAAGTTCCTGTTGAATGGAAGGCTGCCTTTTGAAGATCTAGCCCAAAAGCACCCATCTCTGGGTTTCATCAGTCAGGCCTAACTAAAGCTTTTTATATGTGTATAATATATTCCACAAGGGAAGTCCCCACAGTCAGAAAGGCTTTTACCACCATTGCCACCATCCCTACCAACCCCACAATCTTCACTGTCCTTACCACTTCCACAATAAGCACTTCCACGTCCCACCACCCTCACTATCATGACCACCATCCCACCACCACCGTTACCATGACCACCATCACCACTACCACCCCCACTCCACCCCCATTATAACCACCATCACTGTCACCACCACCACCACCATTACCACTCCCACCATCACCATCACCACCATGCTTCAATCACCACCATCACCCCATTTAAACCCCCATCACCAACCCCTCCACCCCTATCACCCCAACCATCCTCACCATCACCATCACCCCCATCACTACCATCACCACCATCACTAACAACAACAATAAACATTTGAGTGCTTACCATGTGCCTGGCTCTGTGTTAGGCCCTGGGAATTTAAACTTGAGTAGTGCATGGACACTGCCCTTGAGAAGTTTGTGACTTTTGTGGAGAAAAGAAGACAGTATTTATTCAAATGCTAATCTGAGAAAGCTTCCCACATAAAGGAGGGTTCATAAGAATCCATAAGCTATCAAAGCTGGAAGAAACACAGAGGGCACAGACAATTACTTGGCTAAACCAAAGTCACCCGGCTGATTCCCAACCCTTAAGTCCTGTGCTCTTTCCATTTCCTTTCACCCCTGACAAATTTCCTTTCCTATTCAATCATAAGCACTTTAAAGTATGTGATCACAGGCACAGAAGTGAAAAACAAAAACAAAAAAGCCACCTTTTCATGGATGGGTTTTAAAGTTAGAGCAGGTAAAAACATAATCAAAGGATTTGAGTTCAAAGGAGTGTCACTGTGTGTCATGGGAGGTAGAGCCCTCTCAGCACCATTGTCACTACTGGTGTATGGCCCCCATTCTGAATCAATCCCCTCACAGTGAGACTAGTGGAAGAAAAGCTTCCTTTGACTTAGGCACTTATAATTCTTAATCAGCCATGGGCCTTCATGCAGGCTTTTGAAATGAAAGGAAATTAATGCCTAGGGAGGAGAAAAATATTTAAGACTAAGAACCAGAGCAAATAATAAAACAGATAAACAGTAAGACTTAGAGGTAAAGCTCAGGAGGGGGGATGGACAATTGACAGACATCAAAGACAACTACTAAAATGGTTGAGTACATTTTAAGTTCAATAACAAGCAAGGAATTGTATAAATCATATTTCTGAGAACTAAAGGACTGTGACAAAACTAGCTCCTGAGTGGCAAGAGAGGCTCCAGACCATAGTACCAAGGTCAGGGACAAATTTCCCTCTTGGGCTCAGCATTTGACCCCAAGGACACTGTGATGGTGGGACATAGAAGAAAGAGGTAGAATCAGGAGCTCTGGGTAAGGTTAGGTTCTCATCTTCCTGAAATCTCAGGCTACGGCCATCCTTGAATCACTGGCAAACAGGAATAGGAGGATTCAGTGTTTTGGCTCAATCCCTAGGCTCTGGAATGGAAACATAAGGAAGCTTTGCCAGCAGGAACAGGTCTTATCTATATCTGCTTAGATTCTACTCTTCTCTTGGCAAATTGGAATCAGAACAATTTAAAGAGGCCAAAGTCTGAGGATACTAGAAACATTGGATTTAGAGGAATCAGGGCTTGGGGAAAATACTTGTAGCAGGTGCAGCCCAAGAACAAGCCTCTTGTTTCTTCTGGAAGATGGAGATGCTCAGCCAGAAGAGAGGCTATCATGCCTCTGCTACCATCTTGAGCAAGACAAAATAGGAATTTATATGGAGCTCAGAGAAGGAAGAGCATCTTGGCCATGAAGGCATGTTTGTCCCATTGCAGCACTGCTGACAGCAAGGGTCCCTGACCTCAGAAGCACTCCTGATCATTGAGTCTGAAAATGACCTGTTTCTTGAGTTTTCACTGTGCTAATTTCATCACTTGCCCCTTAGCAACTCATATATCCACAATTTTGCCTCATTAGAATGCTATGCGGATAAATTCTGGAGAAGAAATTAATGAATGGCTATTCTAAACAAGCCTTTGTTGATCAGAATACAAATTTAGCAGCCAGAACTCCTACTGTACCAGAAGGTGAAGTCAAAAGGCTCTAAAAATTCCAATTTCTTGTACTTACTTTGACTGAATACTAACTTGCCATTAGGACAGTAGACAAGAATTTATTTGTGAGATCATTTATCAGAGCTATACAAGCACTTAGACCAATGGAAGTTTATAATTCCATTGAATTCATTGAATTCATTGAAGTCCATTGAATTCATAATTCAGATTAGCAGGAAGAATGAGCTTAACCAGAGAACAGGATGGAGTGAGAACGAGTTTTCTGTATACTTACTGCAAGGGGTTGCCAGGCAGTGCGGGTTGGGATAATTGGAAGACAGGAGATATTGGGGAAGATAGCAACCCTCTCCTCCTTCTCCTCCACTCCTTAAGGGCTAATACTTTATCCTAGCTATGGATAGTAGAATGGATGGTGGTTGGTAAAAACATGTAGCTGACTCTCTCTACAATAACTATCATGGGGATTATAAATTTTATATCACATTCTGTGTCCAAAATTACCCCAACATCTCCATTTTGAGACTCGGCTTTAGTACCCAAACCATAGACATTTTAAGGATGGGCACATAGCGCTGAAGCACAGTCTGAAATAGTTCTTTGCCTACAGACTCCTTAAGTCAGCTTCTTTAAGTCAAATGTAATGTATAGCACATGGGCAGCTGGTACTTGCATGGGGAGTGGAACTTGCTGATGAGCTCGCCACTCACCTTTGCTGATGTCTTCGTATTCCAGCCAGAGCCGCCGCTGGACTTGCTTGTTTGGGTACCAGATAGAGCAGGACTCCTCAAAGCCGTAGACAGCTTCCTGGATGTAATGGTTGCCAAACTGGTCCAACAAGGCCACAAAATCCCCACGAGAGGTAGCCCCATCCAGCGAGTGGAGAGCATTGCTGAGGGCTATGGAGAAACATCGCCCAAGAGTGAGAGTGAGAACTCACAATTTGGGCATCTGATTTCCCAGGCAATTCTGCCTCAAATGTGGACGTGCTTAGATGCCTCAAAGTGATATCAGAGAGGTGTAACTACTAGGTACCTGTTTTCATTTAGCTGAAACAGATGTTTTAGTTCCTAACGGAATATCTTCCCAAGTCAGATGGATGTGTTATTAACTTCATGCAAGTTAAGCAGAATATGGCCACATTTCCACTCGCCCCCCTTTAAGTCAATACATTTTTTTCAAACCACAGGTCATTACATTAAAGCTCAAATAAATAGCACTTGAAAAAAAATGAAAAAGAATTGCATAGTCTAAAATAGAAATGCAAATATCAGCAGAGAGTATTTCACATCATAAGACGAAGCATTGCTCCATGAAACTTCTGTTGTGTATATGTGGGTGTGTGTGCTATGTACAAGGTCACAATGGAAAATGTATTCTAACTGGTTTGCAAAATATTGCCTTCAGACATAGAAATCAGTAATGGAAAGTAATAGAAGAAGGTAAGAAGTCACTAAGAAACTGCTTACATTTTATTTACGAAAATTACAAGTCCTGGGAAATGGCAACTGGAGGCAAGAGCTTCGTTGCCTCTTTACCCTTCTCTCCAATCAAATCTCCTTGGGTTTGCTTTCCCTGTTTAAAGAGAATTATACTCCTCCAAAAGATAACCTATGGAAAGTTTTCCAAAGCCAATACCTCTGTACCTGGCCTCAGCGTTTTAAGCCTGCCTTTCTACACACCTGTGTCCTATCAGAGTAAGGCAGAGCCTGGTTTAAGCATGACCACCCTGGAGTGAAGAGACCCGGGTCACCTGTGATACTATCGTTCGGCTTTAAAAGGTACGTGGCAAAAGAGACATTAGATTGTTGATGCCGGATTTGCACAGACCCTGTACTGGATGGGAACTGAGTTTGTGAACAGAGTAGTCTCTACTACCATATTTCCCCCCAATGAAGAGTTGCTCAGTTCTTTCTAGGTGTTTTTTGAACCACCAGAGTTTACTTCATTAAGATCTCCGCCCCAACCCCTTCTTGCCAAGAACACTGTAGCATTAAAAAAAAGTTCAGAGTACCTTTGTGTTCTGTGGAAATCTTCTAGATCTTTACTGCATTTCCTTTTCTATGCACAAACCTTTACCCTTTATGAGTATACATCTCACTTCTCTTCATAACCCTCTATCCATCCCCTAGTCTTTACCTCTCTCCTGTTAGTCCTAAGGCTCCATCTCCCTGTTGCTGGCTCTAAGACCCCTCTTCTTGTCTTGTCCTCCTGTGCCAACCATATATTTAGGCTCCGGGGACCCCTCCGTACAACACAGAGTGCCAGGTTTCAGAAATAAACTTTAGTTCTGCTAGACACTTCAGGCTGCCTTGGAGGTAGGAGTTGAGTAACGGTCTCCTTGCCCATGGTGATGGGGTGGAAGAGAGAAGTGCACCTCTATTAAGGCCCTATGTGTAGAAATTTTCCATTTACAAACTATACATCAGACTTGCTCAAATGCTAGGAAAAACTTGATTCAAGGCATTTATACCACTAAAATGTAAAGAATTCATATATAAGGTGCCTCACTAACTCGGAACCATTTGTTCTAAGCTTATATACTTAAAGCTCATTGCTCCTTAATTTACTAGATTTTAAAAAATATATATATATATATATATTTTTTTTTCATCATTTGCTATTTAGGAACCTTAAGCTGTTTTCCATTTTTCCTTCCTCCCACTTTCTTTTCTTTCTTGACCTCTTTCTCTTATATCTTTCATTATACACAACTTCTAAATTATGCTCTTTACACTTGGAAAGTTTTATTTTGTCGATTTATAAAACATCTGCTTTTACATACACTCTCCACACATTGGCTGACCCCAGGAAAAATAGTCAAGTCAACGCTTCTCTTCAGTGGTTCTATCCTTGCCCTTTCCCTCTCTTCTATTGTCTAAGATAAAACTTACAATTTTATTCCTACTTAGAAAATGAACAGATTCCAGCCATTTTCCCTAATAAGTTATCTATCTCAAGGAGGAGCTGCACTTTAGGCCACATCCTTAACAGTGGGAATGAAGGCTTGTCCCCTTGGGAAGGTATTCCGAGCCCCAGGAGCAGGTGGGGGAGTTGGCTTGTCGCGGGGCTCACCCTGAGAAACGGCCGCTTGGTTGAGTTTGATGTGGTACATCACAGACCGGACCTTCCAGTGCTGCAGCACAGGGTATCCGGACACCTCACTGAAGTTCACCATCCCTAGGGACAGAGGAGACACATGCTCAGTGAGCGAGATTAGTGCACAAGTGCCAAATCTAAAAATGCGGCCCGACTCGATTAGGTTAGGGGTCATAATGATGAGAAATGATAAAATATTCTTTGATGGAGAGAATTTCTGGAATCATAGTAGGGATAGCTATCATGTATTGAACCCCTATTCTGTGCCAGGCAGTTTGCTAAGCATTTTGCAAATATTAGGTCATTCAGTTCTTGTCCAGTAGGCGATGTATTTCATTCAGTTCTTGTGCGGAAGGCGATATTATTTCCATTTTATAAATGCAGAAACTGAGGCTCAGAGAGGGTGTTTGCATAAGGGTCCTAAGCCAGGGAGAGCCAGGATGGGATTTCCAGATGTGTCTGAATCCAGGCCCTGTTCTTAACCATTCTACTGTAATATCCCCTTAATAAATCGATATTCAAATTCTAAGCTTACTGTAACACACCGGATTTTTACTCCATCTAATAGCTGCAACAATTAACTCAGCTCACATACCTGATAACATTGATTTTTTAAATTTGTGTTCAGTACTTAAGTTTTAATTGCTCTGTGGCTGATAATGCTTATTTCTTCTTCACCAGGGCAGCTAGGTCTCCAAGGAGCAGAGACATCCATAGATTGAGGGCCACCTATGTCTGTGCCAGGCATTGTGATGGGCACTTGGCTTATGGTCCCCCCTTGACCAAAGCAAAAACTGAGACTCTGAGAAGCTATGTTATTCAATAAACGCATACTTGGAGCCTCTTAGAGATATTATTAATGGGCTCTTCTTGCTTGTCCCATTTGAATTCTAGACATTACTATATATATAAAATGTTACAAAGACAAAATGATTAGGCCACAGCAAACTTAAAAAAAAAAATCACTTTGCTAAGTTTAGAAAACCAAGTTTGGTTTTATTGCTATGCCTCACATTTGCTATGTATTTAAGTTGGAGGAATCCTGCTTATGTATCTATATATGTATATATATGTGTACAAAGACATAATGGCAACATACATACAGTGACTTTATATATATGAATATAATGAATATAATGGAAAATATATAGATAGATAGGTAGATAGATAGAGAGAGAGAGAGAATTATCCTGCCACTTTGATACACGCTTCCTTCAGCCTAAATCAAATAATTTAACACCTAAAGTGGATGGCAAGTGGGTGGGATTAATTAGCTGATTGTCAACTCTAATCAAATTAGCTGAATAATTACCAAATTTCTATTTCTGGGTGAATCATATGGGAATAACTATTGGTAAGGCAAAAAGAAAAAAAGGTCAAGAAAGGTGCTTAATTGATCAATCGCTTAAATTTTATCACATTCAATCAAAGATCAGTTACCTGAAGCTAAGAAAAGGTTTTCAGTACTTTTTTTCTGTCAAATGTCCTTCTTTTAGGGCATTAAGCTTTACAATGATAAGTCACACTACTATCTACTTTAGCTTTTAACCTTTATGTTAACTTCAAAAGCATACTACCAAATTCCAACCATACAGGTTAAAGACTCCAGCCACCACCTCGAAGGTGCGTTTCATTGGTGTTTATATGTATGACATTAGAACTGTTCTATGAAGCGTGGATCCTTTAGTTATGTCAGCTCATCAGCTTTGCTTTCCAGTAGCAGGCACAGTAAATGAAGATTTTCCAGGGTCTTAGAACAAAATCTCCCTTTAGTTGAATTGTTTCCTAGAGGGAAAGGAAGCGGGCAAGAAAGCAGGAGGCCGGGGCTCTAATACAAGCTGTGCTGTGGCAGGAGGCGGTCTCAGACTGACATCAGAACGGCCAAGTCTCCACTCTCTGGTTCCCTGGCTAGGGGATCTTGCAACTCTTTTGGTCCCAGTTGTTTCATCTGGAAAGTGAGAGGTTTGTCTGAGATGAGCTCTTACTTCCTTTTAGATTTTATGATTCCAGCCAGTTGCGTGAGTTTGGGTGAAACAACTCATTTGTTTCTAACTTCACGTCTGAAAAGTGAGGATAATGGTCTCCACCCTACCCACTTGACAGGTAAGTTGTGAACACAAAATAAAGTTATGAATCTAAAAACACTTGGAGAAAAGGTAAACATCGTGCACAGGCAGGGTTTCCATAATGTCGCCATCATCATCATCATCATCATCTCTACCTCTTCCTCATCACCCCTAACTGTGTAAACTGGAAATTTCTTAATTGGTGTTGTTCTTGTAACATCCTAGGCTTCATTTCAGAACAACAGAGATATGAAAAAATAAAGGACCAAGCAAGGGGCCAGATATGACGGTGACCCTCGTCTAACCTGGATGATCCAAACAACAGAAGTCCATTACTTAACTGCTGAGCAGCATTCAGCTGAGCGCATTTATGCTGCACCACCACCAGGGAAACAGTTACATAACTGTTAATGCTTGGGAAATAGTGTTCTGGGCCCACTTACAGATAACAGTTCCATTAGTTAAAAAGAAAAGGATATTTTAAAGTACATATTTTCTAGCTGAGTCATAGGATTCTTTCTCAGTGTGACCTTGACATGCAACAGATTTAGGTTTTTATGTTATTTTATTTTTATTTTGGGACACATTTCTGAAGGACTCTATTTCAAACAAATATTTCTATGTTTTCCTGAGCAAGAATATTGTTTTTCCCTACCTATGCTTGCAAAAAGAATGGCCAAACAGACTTATGTACAATTGAAAGGTAAAGAAAGAAAGAAAAAGAAAAAAGAAAGAAAGAGAGAGAGAGAGAGAGAGAAAGCAAGCTAGCTTTTTCTTGTTATTTTATTTACAGTGTCAAGATGTCTTAGTTTCCCAGGGCTGCCATAACAAAGTACCATAAACGGGGTGGCTCAAAACAACAGAAACTGATTGTCCCACAGCTTTGGAGGCCAGAAGTCCAAAGTCAGGGTTTCAGCACGCCATGCTTCCTATGGAGTCTGTACAGAAAAACCTGTTCCGTGCTTCAGGCAGTGGCTCACCAGGCATGGTGTTCTCTGCCTCAGTCATGGCACCACCACCCCCATCTATGCCCAAATTTCCTTTCCTTAGGAGGACACCAGTCACTTTAGGTTTAGGACCCATCTTACTCCAGTATAACCTCATTGTACTTTATCTAAATCCACCTGTACCAACCCTACTTCCAAATAAGCTCACGTTCTGAGGTGCTGGTGGTAAGGACTTTTTGGGAGACACAATTCAGTCTGTAACAGATGTCTTTTCTCCAAAGATCCAAAGCTAAGTAACTGTTTCTTTTGGATGAACTTGAACAAGGTTCAAAGACCCCAGAGCTCTAAATCTTTACAGAGATTTAGTGACTATGGCCCTCAATAGATTTAGTGATTATGAACATGGTCAGCAGACACCTCTGTCTCCTTAACCTGCCTCTGACTTCCTTCTTTTTATCAATTTATAACACCAAAAAGGCCAGTGAAGCTCAGAGTTCTTAGCTGTTATTTTGATGAAGAAGGAAGCAATCAGCAAGATGGAACACAGAGATCAGTATTTTGCGGAATGTTCTTCAAACTGATAATTCTGAGAGATGGAAATAGGAGTTATTTGTAAAAAGGATTCTCTAGTTAAATAGATTTAGAACTTGCTGGGTTAAATAAAATGAAATGGATTTCTTTATTGTAGGTCTTCTCAAAACCTATTCCATGCTAAGGTGTTGAAAATCTCTAAGAAGAGGGAACTGCCTACAGTCTTTCCAAACATATTTGAAGACAGAACCCATTTGTGAGTGGAGCCCAGCTTTTTCCTGAAAGAATACACTTGGAAATGCTGATATAAAAGGTTCTGAAGATCATATTAGCTCTAAAATACTCTAAGCTTGTACGTTTATGGGGATTATGACCTGTAATTGTTCATATTACAACATGATATGAGATTTACTATATGGCTTCCAGGAAAGATACAATTAAAATGTTACCAGATGCTAGAGTGTTAATATGGAAGAAAGTTTTCCAGCCATCTCTATAGTGGATTCTTCTAGCTGTTCCAGGCTTTAAAACAAACCAATCCTCTCGAACGTCAAAGGAAATACATGATCTTGGCCTAACTGACATCATTTCTTAAACAAAATAGGTTGAAAACAAAAGCTGCCTAGAAGAGTAGCCAGGTGAAGAAGAGTTCCCTCTGTACATTTAGGAAGGTGAAACTTGACTGCTCAAGACCATGAGACATGGAAGCATCCCATCTGGACATCCTTCTTATCTTTTGGCCTCCAAGAAGCCAAAGTAGGGGAGGTCCAATCGCATGGAGAAAGCAGTTTCTGTTGGATGAAGGCCAAGTGTATATCTTTTCCTTGTTTTCAAAGATGTAGGTTGATGTTTCCCAGATCTATCTACCCACTCTTCCCCAAAAGCTTTATGCATCATCCAGGACCTCGCTGGTGACTGAAGTAAATCTCCTCACTGCCACAGTAAGCTGTAATGTGTAAGAGGTTCCTGATAGATCTTTTACACAGAGGTCACGTGATTTAGCAGTGGTGTGGAACCTACCCTATTTGTATGTGCCCTTACATGCCCCCTTTACAAGATATTTTACACAATACGTAGGAGGTGTTTTTCAGAAAGCAATGTGAGAACAAAGATCTAGACTCCCTAAGCCTAGAGATGCAGGCTTTAGAGTTTTGTCCAGAGGCTGCATTTTAATTTCTTCACTTTGAGGTGTGGTGTGTGTGTGTACATATATCTATGTGTAAGAGGTTTTTCAAAGGGCAATTGACTTTTACAAGATTTATTCTGGCACAGAGCATATCTATTTGTTTTCTCTCTTGATCCCTGTCCTTCTATAGGGAAAACACTATTTGGTAGTGTGACTTTTCATACTATTTTCTTTCTTCCTTTTTGTGTTTATTTATTTAACCAACAGATCTTACTAAGTGTCAGGAACTGTTCCAAAAAGTAGAAATATTTATTTATTCCTCACATCAATCCTATGAGGAAAATGACATTATAATATAGATTTTCACAGGTTAAAAAAAATCTGAGGCAGACAAGTTAAGAAACTTGGCCCAAATCACACAGCCAATAAGGAATAGAGCACAGCTCTCAGACTCTAGAGTCCATGTCATTAATCTGCCTTGGACCGACCTACTTCTAATACCATGCAGGTCTAAACTGAAGTTTTCAGTATACCTTGACATCTCAAAGGACCCCAGTTCAATTCATTCTTTTAAAAAGGAAGGAAAAGGGGGAGAAAGCATAGAATAGGGAAGGCATAGAATGAGGAAAGAAGAGCAATCGAGAAATAAGCAAAGCCAACAATAGAACTGTTATCAGATCCAGCCTTCCAGCAACTGATACTGATTTCCAGTTGGCTGCCTCTCATGGGTCCATGAGACACCTCAAAGTCTTTTTTTTTGTTTTCAATCCAGTAGGCATCTTCTGAGACACAGAAAGGAGAAGAACCCCGAGTTCTTGCCTCTATCAACCACAACCATACATTGGTTCCATAGTGAGTCTGGAGAAGAATGCCACAGGACTCAAAACAACATTGGGCAGGCATAGTATTCCCACCTTATGATGAGGGACCATGAGACCCAGAAGACTATATGGGCTAATATCACACAGCTAGAAAAGAGCAGAGCTGAGATACAAATCTAGGTTTAACAACAAAGCTTTTTCATTTCCTAGTCCTTCACAACACTCCATAAGATCTTCCCAGGGAACCCAACAGTAGCAATGATGGACATTTTGGCTGTAGCAGATCAAGCTTCTCTCTCTGCCCCTACTATGACCTGGTCACTTCCTTTAATCCCACTAAGAACTCTGAACTCTTACATATCTATTATCTCATTTATTTTCAAAACATCCCTGTGAGACTAACAGAGAAAGGTATTATTATGAACATTTTGCAGATGATTATAAATAATATTGACAATTTTACAAACAAGTAATCCTACTAGTGTTCAGTTTTATGACTGAGCTTTTATTATGTATCAAGGAAATCACTGGCTTAGAAGCAAAATTAAGCAATGTCAGAGTCTTGATTTTATGAAACCATAGTGAGCTGCCTGTTTTTTGCTAGTTAAATAAGGGTGGGGAGGCACACTTACCAGTAAGGAAGTCTGGGTCAGGAGTAGGCTCTGAGATCTCCTCAAGGCACTGATTCTCCAGAGGGACAGTGGCTACCACAAGACCATCAGGCAGTTGCTGGTCTAAACCTCGAGCAAAGTTGTTTTGCCTAGGAAAAGGGGCAGACCTTCATTTTCTTAGTGTTCAGGTAAACCCCACTTCTTTGCAGACAATCCATAGCTCAACTCGCATTGAAAAAATTATTTCTAGACCAAGAAGCATCCCTCACCTATCAGTTGGCTCATAAGATTCTAGGCCTAGGTTCCTATCAACTGCTGGTCTATACTCTAGCACCTCACCACCACCATCATCATCACCATCTCCTAGAAAGCATTTTCCCATGAGTTCGAAGGAAGATGAGTTCAATTAGCTCATGGGAGAACAGGTACAGAGATCAAATGGAGAATATCCTAGAAATATTCTAAATCAGTGGTTGAAATATTTTGGTCTCAGAACCTCTTCACACATTTAAAAATAATCAAAGACCCACAAGTTGCTTTCATTTATGTGGGTTATAGTTACCAATATTTATCATTAGAAATTGAAACAGAAAATTCAGAGTTATTAATTTATTTTAAAAGTGTAATAAATTAGTTAAATGTTAACATATTTTATGAAAGACAACTATATTTCCCCAAAGAGTTGGTGAGAAGGATGGGATTGTTTTTTATTTTTTGCAGATTTTTTAAATGTCTGGTTTAATAAAAGATAGCTAGATTCTCACATCTGCATTCAATTATTGCAATACATTGTTTGGATTGAAGTATACGAAGAAAATCCATACTATCTGTATGAACCTTGCAGATCCCCTGACAAGATCTCAAGGACCCTCAGGGATCCTTCGACCATACTTTGTGAACCACTTATCTAGACTGATTTGCACACTGATTCCTCCTTTTGGAGGGAAAATAGAACTTGAGGATTTGGGGGTAGCTTCTCTGCAAAATCTTAAGAGTCCCTGCCTGGGCAAGATAATAACTCATTTAACACTTCACTGTTCATCCAGAGAAGCATGGTTCTTGGATCCTGGAAGGAGAAATGTAGACTGGGAGAAAAACATGAGAGAGAACATATCCATCCTTATCACCCTTACTTTCCTCTAAAATATGAAACTTTATGCTGAGTTTAAAGGTCTTCAAGGAAGAAAAGACCTAAATAAACAGTTTTATGCACATGAGATTCACCTGAATGTTCCTTTCAGCACTTGTCCAGTGGCCACTTCCTTGGAATGGTTATTGTAACCAAAGAACATCTCCCCAAAGAGAGTCTGATTCATGGGATGCTCCCTGCTTTCCCCACAGTCACCTCCATCTGGACAGGTCTCCGTGATGAGTTGGCAAGAGCGTCCATCCACACCAAGCCTGTAATCCTCAATGCACCTAACATGGTGGAAAGCGCAAGATAAGAGGTTATTTCATCTATGAACTGTAGTCAAGTCAACCCAAAGAATCAGGAAGAAATGCCCATGGGAGAGTGCTGGATGGCCAAAGATTGTGAATATTCCCATTTGATTTTGACCCCTTTATAACTCAGTTTCTTGAATGTGTAAATTGAGTTTCCTTTTATTATGTGATCACGCGGAATCTCTTGCCTTTCTTTTGTAGGTAAGTGCTCCTTAGAGGAGCTCTCTCCTCTAAGGAGTGTATGATTCCCCAGATAGGTTCAGGGTAAGAATCCCCAGAGATCAGTTTGTAAATGAGCTAACACATTTAAATCCAAGGCATTCTGCGCCTTTCTCAAGAACCATCTATATGGCGAGGATTTGCACTTGTTTGGAGGATAATTACGCAGCAAAAGTAATGTCACCATGCCTAAGAAATTAATAACTTTCTAATCTAGCCCAGTGACAAGTCAACTAAGAAATTAGAAAGATTTATCATCTGGCTGTGTTCTGTTTTAATGTATCCAACCACAAGATCAACCCATATTAACTCCCCCTCCATTCAGAGAAGTTGTCCTGAGCTAAATAGGAGCTAAGGACACACGTGCGGGCACCTGCACCATTAACAGAGAGCTACCTCCTTGGCCTCCCTCCAACCCCCGTTATGCATGTACAGTTACCCTAATGGAAAAGCAATATTAATGTTGGAAAACATGGGTCGATGGCTCATAAATCATTAATTGAACTTTATTTGTAGTTCTCTTGAGAAGAATATACATTTGTTAGCTCAAGAAAGAAGTAATTCTTTGATAAAGCTGTCATTTAAAAAGAATATTGATTTAATTTGGTTCTCTCAGAAACAAAAGATTTAGTATTTATGGACGTTCATGACATTTAAGCACATCATTTATTACTCCTACAGTAATGGTTGTAATAAGATAACGACCTCTGTTTTTTTGTTTTTAGAACAAACAGTCATAGTTTAAAGTAAGGAGAAGCAATATTGCCATGGCAATGGCTCTGCCTTTTACTGGGTGACCTCGGGCCAGTTAGTTAACCTTTCTGAGCTTCAATTTCCACATCTATAAAAGGGGGAAAAACAAAACCTAAACAAAACCAGTGCTTATTTCACTGGGTTGTTAGAAAGATTAAAGGACAGACTTAATATAAAGAACTTACACAGTGCCTGGCACATAGCAAGAACTCATTAAATGTTGCTAATATTAGCTAAAGTGTAAATGAGGCCAAAGGTAATGCAATTTTAACTGCTTGCTTTCTCCATTTTCTGTTTACATATTTGTGTGAACAGGTATGAGCAGCGCTCCTTAATTTTAAGTGCCTGTGATTCAGTTTATATAAGAACCTCAAAGCAAGGAATCTTTTGGCAGGTGCTACACAGTGCCTTGGAGAGTGCTGAACATACATGTGTGCCTAATTTCTATTGAAACAGGAAAGAAGTCCCATTAGGGACCTACTACTTAGTCCAGGTAACAGATGTGGCTTAAGACCCAGAGGACTCTAGGGCACCAGTCTGGTCTATGGGACATGACTGTGAGGTGGCTGTGTTAGTGGGAAGGAATTTGAGGCCGGCTGGTTCTATCTAAATCTATGCTGAGCATCTTGGCAGCTTTCCCTTCTAGCACATCTCTCCCCCACCCTCCTTTGTGCTCACAGAGATCTCTCCCACTGTAGACTCTTTTGAGGTGGGAAACAGATATCTTATCCTGTTGTTTCTCCATTCTCTGCACAAAGTAGGTGTGCAAATGTATGTTTATTAAATCAATCAATCAGTGAACTTTAGCTGAATTGACCTGGGTCAACCGTAATGATAACATCATAGAGAACATTAAAATATAGGGTAAGCTTCCGTTTATGGAATGGGATTTTATAAGAAACTGCATATGGAAATTGGACAATTGAAAAGAATAAAAACGAAATGCAATAAAATAAAATAATATTAATGTTATTAATCATCTTTTCATGATTATTCAGTACGCACTGACTCTTAGCAACAATCCAGTATAGCTTTAATATTATAAATATTGATTTTCATTTCAAGCCTATTAGATTGTGAGATCCTTGAAGGCAAGAACTACAGGTAACCCAAGGGCCAGTATGGTATGTAACATAAAGTGAGAACTCTTCCTGACAGGCAGGAAGAGAGAGAGAAAGAGAGAAGAGAGAAAAAGGGAGAGGGGAAGGGAGGAAGGAAGCATAGGAGGGAAAGCAAGGAGGAAGAGGGAAGAGGGGAGAGAGAGGAGGGAAAGGAGGAGAGGACAAGGAGGAAGGAGAAGAAAGGAAGGAAGGACAGACAGGTAAGATACGGGGATAGAAGAATGGGTCAAATCTTTACATATTTTATAAATATAGCATGAAATGTTTTAAAATATAATTCCAGTTGGTATAAATTCAAATTTTGAGAGGACCCTGGAACTTAAAAAAATTAGGTTGGATCTGAATTCTAGTCCTAATGCTGCCACTTACCACTCCCCAGCCTTGAGGGAGTCACTTAACCTTGGCGTGCATAGTCACCTGTAAAATGGGGCAGCATTGCCTGCCCTGTTCCCTCACAGAGTTATCCTGAGGACAAATGAAAGGAGCTGATTCAAAGAGCTGATGAAAGTAAAGAGCTCTTTAACTACACTGAAGAATTGCTCTGCCTGAAGGAGGAATGGCTGCAAAAAATGATGGGACTTGGGGACAGAATTTAAATGTGCTTCCAATTCTTTCCTCATCTGTAAGCACAGGAGTGGCACTAGATTTTCCCTAAGTTTCCTCCCTACCCTAACATTAAAAGCACTCTTTCCTCAGAGCTTAAGGGCTGGTCTGTGGTAATCAACCCATTTAGGTTTACTGTCTAAGTTTGGGCACTGAAAGTCCTGTACCCTGAGAAGGGAAGGCCCGTTGGCCTCACTGGCAGCTCAACTCACCCACAGAACATGAGGATGTTGTACACGGTGGGGTCTTCCGGGAAGGGCGCCATCTGCTGGAGACACAGCTGCTCACAGCCACCGTTGAAGCCGTCGGAGCAGTCCACACCAATGTGGCGGTCATAGCAGCCGGAGCTGTCCTTCATGGGGCTGAGTCCGGGTGGGCACTGCACCATCAGAAAGTATTCATGCAAGTGGGTGAATCAGGGGCCTGAGTTTCTCAGGGAGCCCAAGTGTAACCACTGACACCTATTTTTAACACTGGGCCTTGAAAGCTGTCAACATTGGCAATAAATCCACGAATTTCTCCCTATGTATAATGGACTCCCTTTAAAAGCAAGTGACCTTTTTTCACATCTTGATTCTTCTCTCTGGGCACAGAGCACACACATTTGCATTAAAGCCAAGTCTTCCAACGCTTAAAGGAGCGTTGTAGCAGGGCAGAGCTGAGGTGTGCTGACCTCCCGCTTGGGCCTCAAGCTGGCAGAAGAGCTCAAGTGATGGGCCAGAATGAAAATGCATTAGCAGAGGTTCCTCTGGGCTACAGGAAGGAAGTGCTGCTATTTGGTCTTAGTATTAATAGGACTCTTTTTATGTCCAAAGCACTTTTGTTAACAGTGGAACCAGTTGGCAGTGTTGGAGGGAATGGATGGAGCCTGTCGGAAGTTGACTTTCTCTGTGACCTTGGAGAGAGGTCTGACTGCTCTCACAGTGGGACTGGCCTTACGCATCACCCTCCCGCATCAAGGCTGCACTTCAGAAGGTTCACACAAGGCCACCTGCTGCGTGATGGGTGCTGTACTTGGGTTTGGCTTTTATCCCCAGTTCCCCTGGACACTCTTAATGTGAGACATTTAGCTTTCCTACACCACTGTGTTCTAACTGGCTCCCAAGTGATAACAGCAAAGAAGATAATCTGTAAAGAAATGTTACATCCTGGGGAAGACAAAGGAGTTTGGTGAGCAGTAGTAACTTCTAACACTTACGTAGCTCCTATTATATGCTAGGCAGTGGTCTAAGTCATTTATATTAACTCACTGAACCTTCACAAGAGCCCTATGAGGTAAGTGGTATGATTATCCCCATTTCACATATGAAGAAACTGGTTTAACTTGACTAAAGCCACACGACTAATCATGGCAGCACCGCACTTGGCAGGGTGGTTACGGAGTCCATGACGTAACTGCTCACACCACAGTTGGTCTCTTACACAACAGATAGCATTCATTGAACACTTACTAGGAGCTGGGCACCATGCTAAGTGTATTAGGTATTTCTCACAAACCCTAACTCATCCTCCTTTAATAGAAAAGGAAACCTTTAAAAATGACAATTAATTCATGAAATTTTCACTGCACTGGACACTGTTTAAAAGCCGATGACCTTCTTTGCCATACTGCTTCTTCTGTTTGTGCAAGGGATCCCACACTTTTACATTAGAGCCCATTCCTCCTAGCAGGCTGGAACAAGGCAAAGAACTTACCTGGGATCAAAGAGCTAGAATGGTAGAGCTGGAGTCTGTCTGGATCTGACTCCAAAGCCTGGGCTTTTAATGACCGCACTGTACACACACTGTCAGCTATTTAACACACTCCCTCCAAAACCAAAAAACAAAACCATCAAAGCTCATTGGAACACACATTAAATACCTCCCCTCCTGCCCTGCCACCTGGCTTTCTCTTCCTCTTTGCTGCCAAGCTCCTTGGCTTAGTAGCCTAGAGCTGCCGCAGGTGTGCCTGTGAAAACCAGCCTCTTCTCCCTCCCCACGTCCCAATCGAAGATCACAGCAGGATGTCCACTGTTTGCTGACACTAATTCTGCAATTTCCTAAACAAATGGCCCCCCGTGGGCCTGCCAGGCTCCCAGCCTGGTCCATCCCCTTTCTGCCCATGAAGCCAGCTGGAGGGCTGGAAGGTGACAGCATTTAAAGAAGTTTCCAAGGGCTGCCCCATGCTGTGCAAACCCAGATGTTCCAGAGGATGGTAAACAAGCAAATGAGGCAGCTGAGGATTGCACCCCATATTTTGTTAGCCCCCCACCCATCCACTTCCTTGGCCACCCAGCTGTTTGGCCAGATGTGTCACCAGAAGGGAGCTGGCTTCACCACTGTGCAGCAGTCGGCGTGGATGAGGGTATGGGAATAGGGGAGTTTGGGAATTAAATGGGCTGCATTGCTTGGCATGATTTTGTATTTTAACTCCTGTAAAGCCTGTGAGAAGCCCCCAGGAGTGGCAAAGCCATTCCTCCTGTTCTTACTGCCTCCTGTGGCTTCAGCCTGTGCACCAGCTAGCTAGCTCAGTCACCAGTCAGCACTCCCTAGCTTCCCAAACACCTGCTTTTTTTCAGAATGCCTCCGCCAAGCATGATTTTTGACAAAGACTTCATCAAGTGAAACACGAGCAAGCTTTGCTCCCGAACTCTGAAAGCCAGCATGCCCATATCTCACTGGCCCTAATATCTAGATGACCATTGCTGTCTCAGGTTGGACCACCTGATAGTCCCACCTTCCTAGGAGATTTGGAGAGAAAGAAGAGTTAGGGCTTTGTCCAAGTGGGATTTTTTTCTTGTGAGTAAGGCTAAAAATACTGACAGCTATCATTAATTGATCACTTCTATGCACAGGGCAGCCTACAAACATTACAAATATCTTCAATCCCAACAATACAGGTAGTCCTTATTCTCCCATTTTAGAGATGAGGAAACTGATTCAAAAAGATTAAGTGACTTGCTTAAGCTCATCTAAGGGGAAAATGGCAGGTTCAGCCTTTGGACCTAGATCTGTCTGACTCCAAAGCTTGTGTGTGTTCCTTCCACTCTGCCATGCTGCCTCTCAAGTGTGAGAAAACCTGGATTCACTGGAATCCCTAAAAAAATAAAGGCCATATGACAACAAGGTAAAGCAACCCTGTGTATTTGTTGTTTGTTTGTTTGTTCATTTTAAGCAACTCCTGGAGTGCATTCTGGGGTCAATTATGGATTTATAGATTCTACCTAATAATCTCAATCTCTTACTCTCTTCCTCTCACTCTCTTTCCCACTCTCTGCTGTTCTCTCCCACCGTCTTTGCCTCTCCTTCTCTCTCTCACACACACAAATATATTTTGGCTGCATATATTTATAGAAAGAATCACTGAGAACTGTCCAGAGTGATGACCTTGAAGGCAAGACAAGATCCTCAATCACTGAAAAAGAAGCAATTATCTTTACTGCACTGTTAACATACTTGGGCTGCAATTCAGAGTAAAATATTTTAGAAAGAGTTCAAGCAAAAAAAAAAAAAAAGGAAAAGGCTGAAACAA
The DNA here is from genome assembly GCA_029593785.1 of Cabassous unicinctus. Classification (NCBI taxonomy): domain Eukaryota; kingdom Metazoa; phylum Chordata; class Mammalia; order Cingulata; family Chlamyphoridae; genus Cabassous; species Cabassous unicinctus. The sequence goes on along the minus strand of JAQZBX010016049.1, from coordinate 9,931 downwards.
AAATAGAGTTTACTGCTTAACCCTTGGTAAATGAGAACATCCATTCCCCAAAGAGTCTAAATCACTGAAGCATCCCATAGTGTAAATTTGCTTCATTTTTGCCCGAACCCTCCATGTCCTGCTGTACCCACTTTCTGGGCTCTGTAAAAGTCTATATCTAAATGCAAAGAAACTCCAGGCTCCAAACAATGCCCCCCTTCTTACGATTATTTGTAGCCAGAGCTCACTTATCAGGGAGTGCCCTGCCTCCAAGAGGAGCTTGCCTTTACTATGTTTGTGAAGACTGGACATTCTCTTCTCCTGGCTTGTGACCAATCCTTTTACTTGCTTCTGGAAAGAGAACTCTTTGCTCAGAAGAGAGCCCCAAGGTCATATATTAACCCCTCTTTGCATAGGTTAAGTTTAGCAGTCCCAAGGATTTTATAAACTACAGGCTTAAGAAGAAAATTCCATTTATTATGGCAACAGCCCTGCCCCATCAAGGATGTCTAATAAATGAACTCATATTTCAGTGACCCCTAAAATATACAAGGTTAATCATCTTTCATGAGATGCTCATGGCTTCTTGACTTATTACTGCTCTAAGGAATAATTTGCTAATGAGAGTCAAATGATTTTCCCCATTCAACTCCTTTTCACCTTCTTTCCCTTCCTTTTCCTACCAATAGTTTTTGGTTGATTAATTACTTTGTCAAATCTCACTAAGTCTGGGAAACACACACCCCAGTACCAGACTATGAAGCAGATACTTGATTGGCAGTTAAACATGAGTGATGGACATGTAAGCACATCCAGGGCTCCTGGGAAAAGAGGGACAACTTCCTGCAGCTGAATCTACCTCGCCTTACCTGGATGATTCATAAGAACATGCAATCAAAATTCCTACTCGAAATAGGTTCTCTTTCAGTAGATGGCAATCTTATTTCTTTCACAAATAATGATTTCCACAACTTTCTGATGAGCTCTGACATGCAGGACCAAGCCATGCAGGACTTCTCCCAAGGGAAAAAGTGTGATGGAGTTAAATATATTTTTCAGGCCGTCATAGCTTCCTGCCCCCATTTCTCTGAAAGCCTCTGAAGCATACTCTGCTGCTTACTGTCCTACAGAGAGACAGAGAGATGGTCGTCTGTGATGGTTTCCACACATCTGTGCTCCAGTAGAGGTGAAACAACACATTTCCGTGGAAAACCATTGTGGACAGCATGTGGAGGGAAGGGCGGCAGGGTCACTGGGTAATTCAAAGCTCATTAGAACATAATGCTCTGGCAAGGAAGGTCATGTGTTCAGTACATGAGAAAGCTGGGCCCCTTCCATGGCCACAGTCTGCTCTATATGCAGACAGCTCACAAAGCAAAGCCATTACTTTGGCTGCTTTCAGGATGAGTATGAGAATAAAGAAGGAGCCTCAGAGCTTGGGCTTTCCTTTTTTTTTTTATGTCACACTAGAATTCATTTTCAAACTTTCAAACAAAGAAAAACATTTTGTATTAAACCTCAATAGGTAGGTTTGGTAAAAAGGAAGATGCCTTGACTAAAGCTGGAAGTGGGGAGGTTCACATTTTGCTTACCAAGTCTACTCCAATCTCCACTGCCAGCTCTGACTAATGGCCCCCCAGAGATATGCACAGCCTCTTCCTGTGAATGTGTTCTTTTGCATGGTGAAGGGGACTTGCCGATGTGATTAAGTTAAGGACCTTGAGATGAGGAGATTATCCTGAATTATTAATATGGGCCCATGTAATCACAAGAGTCTCTAAAATTGGAAGCCGAGGCAGAAGAAGAGAGAGGGAGGGAGATATAATTCTCTATGAATGGTCAGGGAAATGCAATGCTGCTGACTTTCAAGATGGAGGAAGGGGTGGGGCACAAGCCAAGAAATGTGGGCAGCCTCTCAGAGCTGGAATAGACAATACACAAGCCTTAGAGCATCAAGAAAGGAATGCAGCCTTGCTGAACCTTCACTTTAGCCCAGTAAGACCCATGTTGGTCTTCTGAGCTACAAAACTGCAAAATCATAAATTGGTGTTGTTTTAAACCACCAAATTAGTGATGATTTGTTACAGCAGCAATTGCAAACTGTTACGGTAATCTTGTCAGACCCCAGGGCTCTGTAGCACAGTTGAGAACCAGTGCTTTCGTGCCTTATCGGCAGGGACCACAACTCTAAGTGGTAAGACCCAGTCATCAGCGGTTGGTGGCTGACCTCTGCTCTCAGGACCCTTCCTAAGTTTCTGCAATCTCCACTGTCTGGGAGCAGTTTGGTTTGGAACACTGAGTGTTTGTGGTCTGTACAGGTCTACGCCTTTCACCAATATGTGTTTCCAGTCCTCGGAGACTATATAAACAAAAGGGCAATTAACTGGGCAGCAATTAACCCTGTGGAAGTCCATGCGTAACAGAGAAATGTGTCCTGCCTTTTTAGAAAGAATGAAGGTTGAGCGGCCCCTGTGGACCAAACATGGACCCCACCTGGCTCCTCCCATGGCTCTGTCCCTTTCCCGGGTTCCCTAAAGGCCAGAGTAGTCTGAGTTTCTCATCTCCTTTTCTTTTCAAAAAAATGCCTTTCCTGGGGAAGTCATTCAGTTCAGCTCCCAGAGAACTGACAGGCAGGGTTTATGCGGAGAGGAGGACGGCAGCGCACTCTCCTCCACTGCAGCCCGTGTGACTGAAGCCTTTGTTCCTGGTCCCTGCCTGGAGAACAAGGGACTGCTCTGCCAGCACGCCACGGTTTGGGGATGGTCCCGAGGCCCAGTGAAGTCAGCTTTCTCAGGCTGAAAGGAAAGTCCCTTATCCTTTTCTCAGTCACGTCACAAGGGTCCTGATGCGACAACATCTGTTCTCAACCCTTCAGCACCCCTGTGTCAGGGGTCATGTGCTCCATAGCCAATGAATAAAGAGTAAATGGAGTGTGCCTGACATTCAGCCCACCCTCCCTCCTTCCTCAAAGAACCATGTGCACCGGTGACTTCAAAGTATTATGCTAATACCAAGCAACTGGTATAATTGGGTATTGGGTGACTTTCTGCAGTGGCTCCAATTCTAAAATGCAGCAGCCTTAGTGCAAATGCATATTCATTGAAACTATTCTTGTTAGCATCGTCTCACAGATCACAATGTTAAAAGTACAAAAATACATCAGCATGGCTATATGCCAAATAAAAGGGGCTAGGCTCACTAACAGAAGGCATTTGATAGGCAAAGCCCAAGAGGCCCAGGAAAGGGGCAGAGTCGTGGGAAGAGAGAGAGTCTATCTCAGTGTTTGTGCATGAGTATATGTACATATGGCTTAGAGGGGTGGAGAGGGGAGGATGTTCACCCATGTGCGCACACAATGTTTTGGGACTTAGAATGACCTAAAAAGAACAGTGGGGAATGAAAGTTTGAAATCTGGATAAAGAAATAGGGGCTGAATAGTAATAAAATGGGTCTCAACCACGAACTCCATTAGACAGTGGAACTGGCTCCTGAGGGATCCATTTGGGAAGTCCATTGCTTAAGACATCTGAAAGCAGACCAGCTAAAGGAAGGGGGTCCCTTGAACGTCTTGTTTGGAAGACACAACCTTAAGAGCACTTTCTTTGTATTTTCTTGTGATAGTCCTCTCTTTTCTTTCCCCTCCTTTTTGATGGATCTGCCAGTTTCTCCACCTACGTACCCCTCAGCTCTCTCTCTCTTTCCATTTTCTTTTCTTCATTTCCTCTGTCTTCTCAGAGAAATAAAGCACCTGCTGACTACAGTCTGTGAGTTTGGGGAGGCCTTATGCCTGGGAGAGTCCCACCTGGACCCTAAGTAGACATCTATCTTTGATGGAGAACAGTTCCCCGAACAGAAACAAATGCTCAGAGATGGGAGAGTGAGGAGTGTGAAAGATGGCATGTGCTCAGCATCTTCACAGCTTGTCCCTGCTCACAGGAGCACAGCTGTGTAATAGGGAAGCAAGATGGGGTACCATATCCTCTCCAGAGCTGGAAGCTCCTGGCCTTGCCTCCCAAAACATTGCAGAACTACATGTCTCAATGGATCATCTCTCTTTCTCTATGCTCACTTTATGTATAGATTTCCTGCCTTCTTCTCTGCCCCATTCCCTTTCTTGTCTGTGAGGATTGCAACTTTCTGCCCTTTAAAGAAGAGAGACCTGGAAACAGCAATCATGTTGATTTACCTTCATGGTCCCACACAATTTCATATCCATAGTGTGGGAGATATCTTAGACCGCTCTAGTCTAAATAGTCTTTCCAGTTAATATTATCATGTATTTAAAGGTGGCCAAAGTCCAGATAGTTGCTAACAAAATGGAAAACCACATTTGGAGATGTAGGACCATTGTTATGGTCTTAGTGGAGAAACATTTTTATTTTTATTATTTCTTTTCCATTCCTGGCATTACATAGTTCTTTCATCACTCTAGCCCCAGGTATATTCCTCCTAAAATTTCCTATTGCATTTAGAGCCAACATCACCCTATTAAGTAATTAACTGTTTTTCAAATTGTTCGGAGGTATATCTAACCAACTAGAATGCAAGAATGAAGAAAAAGAAGCATGCCTTATAATTCATGAACTTTCCCCTGGAGAGGTATGGTGCACACAAGTGCTATGTAAGTACTTACTGGTTATTGGTGATTAGCTCCCCATTGTCTCTTTTAAGAAAAAAATCCTAATTTAGATTAGATGGGGTGATAACTAGGAAAGAATCATTCATGATGACCCCCTCTTTTATTCATAGTACATTTTCACATATATATCTGCATTGTGTGTTACCCTCTACCTTCCATTTTCAACCCCTCCTGAGCCCCTTTGGACTGACTACTGCCAGACCAGACCACCACTCCCAAAACAGAAACTACCAGCTTGGTGGGACAGACGTACCACACAACCAGTGGAGTCCAACTTGCGATCTGAGATGCAGCGGAAATTCTTGCTGCAGCCTCCATTATCTTTGCTGCAGTCACGCACTGGCCCAAAAGAATCTAAGAGAACCTCGAGGCTGTCGAAGGAGGATGAGGTCATCAACTCCTCTCTGTGGGGAGAAAGAGTGGGAGGCAGAGAGGAGTCAAGAGGACTCCAGGTGCAACCAGTAGCATTACATTCCTGGTCAGCTGGATCGTGTTTCATGTCTCTTACAAAAATTAAAAATCAACCATACTCTGAGCCTTGAACTGATAAATGATGGTCACTTTCCATATCTGGGAAATGAGCCAAGGCTGTATCACCTGGTCAAAGAAGAAGGTCTAAACTTGGGCGAGGAAATTAACATTTTATCATTTGACAGTCCTTAGGGTATATGGGAAGTACTTACAAACTCTGATTTTATGTCTTCTTCCAGTGAATGAGCCTTGGGGTGGGCAAGATTGAACCAGAAAAAGAGTAGATCCTGGCACTGTGTTAGGGGAATTTGAAGGCTGCCTACCAGCTTCTCTTTCCAGCTTGTCATGGCTCCTTTCCCAGCACTTAGCTCCTTCAGGTAGTTTCTCACTCAGCCTCCCACAGGAAGCACAGATCTTACAACCCAGACTCACCTGACCTCCACCGCGTCCTCCATCACCGTCATATCCGTCTTACATTTTGCAGATGGATTGATGGCCAGTTCAGCTGGTGGAATCACAAAGCTCTTGCTGAGGGGCAGCCACATGCCCTCCCCAAGGGTGTAGGTGAATCTGCAGGGACACCCGACATCAGGGGGTTACTATTAGGCAGGGACAGCTCCCACTGGGGGATCTGGCATTGCACCGCCGGCTGCTCCCTTTCCACTCTTTATAGTACTCTTCAGAAAGCAGCACTTATTGACATTTTATGTATGATATGACCGAGTCTGAGGGAGGTAGAAAGGACAATTCTTGTTCACACGGCCAGCCAGTGGGAGACCTGATTATAGCACCCACTTGCCAGTTGTTAGAAGTGGTTTTCAAGTCATCAGAAAGCAACTTCCAATTTTCTGCATTTGAAGCTGGACTTCCCTGTCTTAAATCATCAATAAATGGAAGCATTTTGATTAAAGAAAGATGCCGACCTCCCACCATCCCCATCCCTTAGGCTTTGCACCCACAGCTGCAGCAATGGTTTCTCTCTGTGCCTGGAGGAATGCTACCAAGTTAAAGGAAGCAAAAAAAAGCTCCCTTCTTTCTTCTGTGTGATGAGAACAGAAATGACTCCAGGAGACTCCAGGGAGTGGAGAAGAGGGAGATGAACAAAACAGCTCCAGATTCCTTCTCTGCAGGCCTACTTATACCCTTAGCAAAAAGTGCTAATCTTTGGACTGTGGAAGTTTTTTGTTTTTTGTTTTTTTTAATTCTTATAACAAGGGCTACAGAAATAAAAGAATCAATCAGCATTTCATGGGAGAGTTTAAGGAAACCATGAGAGGTTATTTGTTTATTTATTCATCCATTTCATTTCAAAGGCATTCAAATGCTCTGTGTTCACAGTCAAAAATAGTCTCGGGGATAAAAGCCAGTGTGGTGGATATCACGAGGCTGTGGCAGTCTGGCGTCCCCTTCCAACTCAATGTGGAGGGAGGAACAATGGGAGAATGTGTACAACTAAACAGAATCCAGCATGGCACGATTAGCATGCTGGTCACACGGCACTATTTCAGAATCCTGATCTGTTCTCTCCTCTAGCCCACGCACTCCCCTCTACCCTCCCTGGGTTGCTTGAGGTGCTAGGAAATCAGATTGATGACTCCATGTCTCTTACGGGAAAAATAGCCCTGTCCAGAATGCTGACCAAAGAACTGACCCACTGATGGGGACTCATGAGTTACAAGGCAGCCAAGGCACACAATTGAGAGTCCCTGGTGCTAGAGAGGCTGAAAGCAGAGACAGCAGGCGTCAGCATAACTGCAGGGATCCCCAGGAAAGAGGCAAGTGGTGACCCGGAATGTGACCAGGATTTGGTAAATTTCTCCCCCGCGCCTACTTTTACTCTTGGTCCCTACTTCACTGACCTGTTGGGTGAAACTGCATCAAGCAGCACTGAAATATCAGAAATGTCTCTTGCTTTGAAGGAGGCCCCCAACTCCTCCCATGCACAGGAGCATGTGGCTGTAAGTGGGGCTACAGCTGTGCAGTGTGGGGTCAGTACCAGGGGAGGAAAGTCCTTTACTGGGGTACAGAAGAAAAGACCCACTACCTCATTCTGCTGTGAAGAAGCTGGCAAACTGAAGTCATGACAGTGTCTTTACATACAGACAGAGACAAACACATACACACACACCTTTCATTTCACAACACTGAGGAGCAGATTCAGGGTTAGTGATTGTCCCAAGGTGCCTGGAGGAATGCGGGTTGAAGGAAATAACCTCAAAGAAACTGTATGAAGTTTACTTTGCAATTCTCAGTGGACATTCATGAGATAGCAACTGTATAATAGCAGGCTGAGGGGCAGCAGTGGGACACCACAAATATTATAATATACTCCTTCAGAGAGAACATGTACATATTTGAAGGGTTCCAGGGAGGAGGCAGTTTATTTGGACATAGAGGTGAGTTTCTGTTTTCTGTTTTGGTTTTAAAATGATGAGTTTTGCAGTGATGCAGAGCAAAAAAATCTGTGACCTAGCGTTTATAATTTATGCAACAGCTTTTAGGAACTTATTGACAGCTCCTGCATATTTCTGACAGACATTTTTTCTTTGGGAAGAGGGTTTCCATGCCCCTCCACTGCATAGTTTCCCCTTCCTCCTCTCTATGCAGTAATATTTCTAAGAGAAAATCAAGTCACATATTTTCTCAACTTAAAATGTTTATTGGCATCTCATGGCTCTGGAGCAAAGTTCAAGGCCTCCGAAGATGTCATCCTCCCACCTCTTCAGCTTCTTCTTTTATCAAACTTTGCTTCACACATTGTGCTGCTACAATGCAAATTGATATGGTTTCTAAAGTCATCCTAATTTTCTCACCTCTTTGCCTTTGCTCCCAATATTCCTTCTTCTGGAATCTTCTTCCTTCTCATCTTTGCCCTACTTTTACTTATTTCAAGACACTGTTAAAAAGCCCACCCCTTCCAGAAATCCCTCCAGGACTTCTGCCTTCACCCCTGAGGCTGAGTAAGGGGCTCTTCTGCACATAGCTCCCTTGCTGCCCCTGCAGTGTGGAATCATACCTGCCTTTTTATGTGACCATCACTACTAGTGAGCACGTGCTTTCTTGGATGGCAGAGGACAGCTCTTTGACATCTTTGTATTGCCACTGCCTAACACAGATTCTGTTCCAAGGAAGTCACTCAATAAATAATTATTGACTGAACAACAAGGGGATTCTGATACATTCTTTAGTTTTCCTAGGCTTCTGAGGACTGGATTTCAATTTTCAAATTTAAAGGCAGAACCAGTGGTGAGGATTATCCTCCACTTAAAAAGCATATGGGTTCAGGTCCAAGTTTGAATGGATTTAATGGTCAAGATAGATCTGAGTTTGATATTGTGTGGAAATTCCTAAGTGTACAGCTTCTGGGACATTACACTATACTCAGTTAACAAAACAAAGAGTGTAATAGCCTTCGGTGTCTGGTAGGGTCAGAGGGCAAGCGTGTAGGGGAAGCAAAGAAAGGTGTGAGTCAAGACTAAACTTTATTGAGAACTCTCAAAGTGGAGGGTGCCCAGTAGATCTGCTTCATCATCCTCATAACAGCCCTCTGAGGTTGGGAACTTGGACTCATTTTATCAATTAGTCAACTGATATTTTAAGAAATAGTAACCTCCCCAAGGCCCCCATAAGTGGGAAAGATGGGTTTGGCCTGATTCTCAGGTGTGGATCACAGCAGCTTTCCAGCCCACTCTGGCTTACTGCTATGAAATTTTAAAGTTTTCACTTAGCTGCAAAACTTACTAACTCTAAGACCCAAATATAGAACAAACAAACTGTCAGAGAAAGGCTGTGTCCTGAAATCTCATCTGTTCCTCATTCATGTAGATTTGGCAGGAACAGCTTCAGAAAACTGTCAAAGAGAAGTTGGGTGAGCATCTGGAATGCTTTCCCACGTTGGGCCTCCTCTTACGACAGCTGGTGGTGCCCACCGCAGTCGATGGTCTCAGCTGTGTGTTGAATCCTGCGAACAGCCCTACTGAACTAGAGCTTGAAATCTGTGGTCAGAGGCAAAAAATCACCAGAGAGTATTGGGCGGAATCAGTCTGTGCTTTCACCATGGCTTGGCATGAAATAGAACATGTGAGAACTGATAAATAGCTCAGAGACTAGCATCGCCATTATCTCCTATAGCAGGCCTTTCTATTATGAGGTATTGTTCCCAGGGAAGCAGGTACACTTTTGGGAGGAAAGTCTTCAAGAGATGAATTTGGTCTGCACTAACCCCTGCCATCAAAGCTCTAATGGAATGGTGTGATCCTCGCCACCATGGAAAGGATGTCTTCAGCACTAGGATTGGTTTAGTTAAGAAGACTCAGTCCACAGGCTGAGGGACCCGTGGCCTCTTTGAGTCCAGGATGAACCTTCCCCATGTACTTTGGGATTGCAGATTGATTACCAAGGTTAAGTTGAGCATCAAGGACTCTTCCTAGTCTGGGTTCATGTCACTAGGAAATACTTGAAATGATCATTCACAAGTATTTATTGACAGTCCTACCGTAAAAGTCATATTGGGTACTACCCTTTCCCTCAAGAAGAAAACCATTTCATTGGGAGGAAACAAATAAGCAGATTAAAAATAAATACGGGTGCTCACTTTGGCAGCACATATACTAAAAGTGGAACAATACAGAGAAGATTAGCATGGCTCATGCACAAGGGTGACATGCAAGTTCATGAAATATTCCATATTTTTATGGATTAAACTTCCCAAACAAAAGACACAGACTGGCAGAATGGATAAGAAAATATGAGCCATCTATATGCTTTCTACAAGAGACTCACCTTAGACCCAAGGATACCAATAGATTGAAAGTGAAAGGCTGGAAAAAGATATTCCACACA
>JAQZBX010016048.1:17180-36991 GCA_029593785.1 Cabassous unicinctus | reverse complement strand
AAAAAAAAAAAAAAAAAAGCTCTAAAACTTGAAAAAAAAATATACACCCACCAACAAACTACACTGACCCTAGAAGAAATAGAAGACTTCAACAAACCAATCACAATTAAAGAGATTAAAACAGTCATCAAAAAGCTTTGAAAAATGAAAAGCCTAGGATCAGATGGCTATGCAGGTCTATTCTACCAATCATTCACAGATTATCTAATGCCAATCTTGCTCAAGGTCTTCCAAAAATTTGAAAAGGAAAGAATGACACCAACTCATTCTGTGAAAGTTACATCACCCAAATACCAAAGCCATCTAAAGACACTACAAAGAAAACTGCAGACCAATTTCTCTAATGAATATAAATACAAATATTCTCAAGAAAATACTTACAAACTGAATCCAAAAGTACATTAAAAGAAATATACACCATGATCAAGTGAGTACTTTAATGGTATAGGGCAAACTAGATAAGTTGCATTTAGACACTCAAACATATTTCAGTGAATACCTAAGAATGATTTTACATCATTATCTCAAGGCTGATAAGCAGAAGTTTATTGGCATTTACTTTGAAATTATGTAAAAGACATGCCCAACGTCAACAATTCTAGGTAACAAATCACTGAAGTCTACAGCTAGCACTGGAAAACAAATGAAATTTTGAAAAATATAAGGACGGGAATAGACTCTTGTGAAAGAGTACTTTGACAATTATGGGGATTAATTAAGGAGTGTGTCTGGTTTGCTGAAACTGGGATCAATATCTGAAAATTAGTTAAATTTCTCTACTCGAGACAAATATTTAGAATGTAATTTTTGAAGGATAAACTTTTTAATATACAAGTTCCCACAGGAAAATTTATATAATGAATATATGTTAGTCAGCCAAAGGAGTTGCTAATGCAAAATACCAGAAATCTGTTGACTTTTATAAAGGCTATTTATTTGGGATAGAAGCCCACAGTTACCAGGCCATGAAGCGTAAGTTACTTCCCTCATCAAAGTCTGTTATCATGTATTGGAGCAAGATGGCTGCCAACATCTGCAAGTGTTCAAGCTTCCTGGGTTCCTGTCTTCCCAGGGCTCATTTCTCTCCAGGCACAGCTCCTCTGCTCTCTCCACAAGACCAGCTGTAGACTCTCAGGCAAACAGCTCTTCTCTCTTCCCAGGGCCTCTGCTGTGTCCTACTGAGCCTTCTGTCCTTCCTCTTATATCTGCTTCTCTATGTGTTTACTTCCCAGGCTCCAGGGTCAAAACTCCAAACTCCCTTCCTTGTGGTGCATTTTCTTTGTGAGCCATGGGGAGTGGGGACTCAACATCCAACTGAGGTGGCCAATCAAATCCTTAATCATAATTTAATCAAGTAATAGTGAAACCTCTGAATCAAATATAATCTAATATGCCCAGAGGAAAAGACCAGTTTACAAACATAATCCAAGGTCTCTTTTTGGAATTCATAAATAATATCAACTGCTACAGATACTAAAAACTTTTGTGGGGGAAAAACTAGAAACATCAACACAAGATATTGAAGAGAAACCTAAATAATTAAAGTGATACCATGTTTTTGAGAAATAGTAATTTCAGGATATATCTATTTTTTAAATTGATCTATAAATGCAACATAAGTCCAAACAGAATTTCAAAATCTTTCTAAATGAAAGTGACAAGGTGATTGTATATTTGGGGATGTGGAATAACCCAGAACGTAAAGAAACATGCCATCCCTGAAAAAATGTATATTAATACTGCTGCATGAAAGAAACTTGATAATGAATAATATTTATCATTAATAGATAGAACAAGATAGAGTATCTAGAAATAGATATACACATCAATGAAAAATTTAATTTATTATAAGGATGTCATGGAAGATGAATAGGGTATATTTTCCTTTAAAGTATATATTAATATCTTTTTCCCTTTTCTCTATTTCCCATTAATAATAACAGTGGGGAAATATGCTTTCTACATTTTTTAAAATAAGAAAGATCTCTACCTCATAAAACAAACATCTTTTAATTCTTCTAGATTAGGAAAAATGTTAAATGTATCATTATTACAAGTCTTAGCAAGGATATGGATCCTGAGGTATTATGTAATGCTCTTAAGAGTCTAAATAGAAACAAAAAATTTAGAGAACAGTTTGTTATATTTTAAAGCTGAATATATGTATACCCTAAATCCAATCAATTCCACATCTAGAGATGGACCTAAACAAACTCTTGGGCATGTGTACCAAATAATGTGCACAATCATGTTCGTAGCAGCCATTTGACCCCAATAGAAGGTAATAGAAAATTTAATTGTGGCACATCCATGAAGTAGAATTCTATAAAATACTGAAATTAAAGGATGCAGGACCATGCATTAACATGGAAGAAGAAGAAAAACACAATAAATATATGAAGACAAATTGTATGAAATCAAACTTATAATGTTCAAACATAAAGCAATTGATGTGTAAAAAATATAGTTTTAGGAATACAGATGATTTATTTTTTAAAAACTGAGAGGGAGTAGTAAGTGTCTCAGAGAAATTGCTGTATGTGAAGCAGATTTTGTATGAGAAGATCTTCACTCTGTCTTGTTTCCTGTAGCTCCTGTCAGCTTTCTCAACCTAGTTTTCCAGCTTAATTGTCAGTTCTAGGAACCCTCCAATACCCTTTCAGCAAACTACTTTTCTAAAAGTGAACAAAGTTTTTTTTTGTTGTTTTGTTTTGCTTTGTTTTTTTTTGTTGTTGTTGTTCTCTTTGCAGCCAACATTCCTATTTAAAACATAATGTTACACTTATAGAAGGATAATCCTTGTATTTTAGTAATGCATATATTACTTGTGGAAAGGAAAATTGCCTTTACAATCAGATATTTTAAAAGTACAAGAAATTGTTTAAATTTGGGGATTCGAGGCAGAGGGTAAATTACATTTTCCTTAAAGGAAAGAGGGGGAAAAAAGAGAAAGAAAAATGACTGTGGCTCCTGCTCTCACTCTGTAAATTTTCCAGCTCTTTATTCTGTGTTTTCCTGGCTCTTAATTCCTCACAAACATTGTTATTTTGATTGAAGAAAGAGAGTCTTTGTTTGTTTGTTTATATATATATATACACACACACTGATTTTATATTTTCTAGAAAAGAAGCCACCCCTGGTAGGTACAAAATAAATTTCAATTTTCCCTCCATATAGTGGATAGAGGCCGGATGTTGCAGTAAAGCTGGCATCCCGTGTTTATCCATTCTCCATTCTCTCCACCCAAAGAATTTTAAGGTATAGACTCTGCCAGTGTCAATATCTAAAGAAAGTTAATCTAGAGCTGCATTTTAAAGTATTAAGAAATAATGCTGTAAATATTGCTGTAATTGCTAACAAAAGCTAACATTCATTATATGAACAATCCATTCAACAAGGTGCTGAGTACTTAATGTGTTGAATCACTAAATCTTTAAAAGAATCTTATGAGATGAGGAGTTATTTTTCACGATTTCAAAATTAAAAAAATAAAAATTAATTAACTCAAGCTTTTCCAGGTGTGAAATGGCCAAACTAAGACTCAAACAGGTTGCCTGAGCCATAAACTATTATTCCTACATTTTATCATTCAATTCATATTTCCTTCCAGTCTCTGAGATGATTGAGAACAAGAATTATGGTGCTTGGGACTCATCTCAATAGTACTGAGTTTATACCTTAGCATTCCCTCATATAACTAAATACTGTAAAGTTTCTTTAAGTCTGTGAATAGATAGTGGGAACTGATACAAATCTCAGAATTTGAATAAGAAATCATGTTTTCACTACAGGTAGGGGAAATTAAAGGTATTTTTTTCTTTTTTTTTTGCAATAAAAGATTTTCCAACAATGGTTACATATGTTCTAATTGCTTTTATCACAGTCAATTCTGTACCCTCACTTCATCTTTTTCATTTAAAAGAAATCAGTCTTATTGGAAAAGAAGTAATTGCCTATTCAAAATCCTCCTGAGATTGGGGTTTATCCTGGGATAATGTTCCACTAGTAACAAACTAGAAGCTAAATATGCATCTCTTATAAAACCTGTTTCTAAAACGTGGAGGGAAAAGCTGTTAACATCTTGAACAAAATATATTTTACAATTCAAAATTCTAGATAAGTTAGGTGACCAATTCCTTAAATTTCAACAAACTCTTGTGAATGTTGCAATGCTAATAGATTGTCCTTAGATTAAAGGTATCTTTGCTGAACCTGTGGGTTGAACCTGTGTTGAACTTCAGTCTTTGTGTGTGTTAGTGGGTGAGGGGAGAGGGTGAGGGTGGTGGCAGCATAGATTTGAGTTGACCTTGCCCATGGCATTTTCAAAAAAGTGCTCCCCAATTTGTTGTGCACCTTATAGCCATGAAAGGCAAGCTTACTCTGCCTATTTTAGAATTTGGGGGAATCCAATGGTCTAATTAATTCTATGTGTCACTAAACTGAACCTTAAAATCTATGAGCATATAGCACATACTTACCCACCGTGTGGTTGCTTATTTTGTGTTTGTTCTTATAAATATTAACTCAGAGAACTTAGGCTTTTAAAGCCAGATATTGAATTATTTGAAAAAAATATATTTAACAATAATAGATATTAGATAATGTAAACATTTTGATGCATCTACAATATAATAAGTACGCTAAGATATGTTATGATAACAGTTTAATACTAATTGCAACCTTATGATATATCACTACACTCTTTAAACAGAAAAAAAATTTGAAGGATGGAGAAGTTCAATGACTTGTAAAAGATTAGATGTCAGGCCTGATGTTAAACTCAGGTGTGCCTAATTCTAATTTCTGTATGCTTGACCACCACAGCACAATACCATTTGAAAAGAAGAGAGATTGAATTGAGTGTGGTTAGCACAAATTTCTCTCTCTTCTACATATATTCTTCCCAGTGTGAAATAAAATTACATTCCTGGGAACCTATTAAAAATAGCAGCTTTTTTAAGTGAGATTTCCATGTGAACCAGTGAAAACAAACTTGTTTCAGGAGATTGCTCTGAGCTCAAAGTGGCCTGAGATGAATCAAATATAAGTGAAACTGTTCTCTTATTCAGCATATGGCCGCAGAACCTCATAGTTTTCAAGATACATGGGGATTTAAGGAAGAAAAATGGGCTTTAATCTAAAGAAATTTATAAGTGGTTTATGAATATAGGATTCATATTCATTAAAATGATTAATGGACATTTTACTGTTTGATCTTGTGAATGTGACTTAGCCACCTTGTCTGAAAAACTAGGGTGTAGATAAGATAATTGCTGAGGTTCCTTTCTGCATTAACATGTACAATTAAATAACCTGTCATACAATCTTTGAAAAAGGTAGAAAATATTTCAATGTCATAGGCATTAGAGTATTTTAATTAATAAGTGGGAACAAGAGTCTGTCTATGTGAAATTGGTCACCTTAATTGGGTACCTTAATTACATTCTCTGTGCTCCAGTTTTCTCATCTGTCAAAACAGAAATAACTATATCTACTTTATAGGATAATTATGAGATTAAACAAAATATTTTATATTAAGTGCTTGGCAAATATCTTGATACATTTTCCATTATTTTTAGACATTATTTTATTCCTCCTCCTCCTCATCATCATCATCAATAAGAAACCAGGTATTTTATCACAGTATACCAAAGTTGTGCTTGATTTAAAAATCCAAATGAAAACTAGTCAAGGAAAGGAAAAGTTAGAATTTGCCTTTTTTGTTATGTTGTTGTGATGGTGGTGTTGTTGCTAGTCATAGTAGTGGTGGTAGTGGTGGTGATTTTTTACTTCTGTTTGCAGAAATTTTGTGAGGTTGTTAATTTTTATTTGTTCATGCTTTTATTGTTTCCAGTGAGGAAATAAAACATGTTTTATTTTATTATAGCAATAATGTCTAAACAAATATAGAAGCTTTCTAAACAAATATAAATGCTTCAACTATGGAACTTTAAAATGTGAAAGCCTCATTAATCTCAGAGGACAACCTTTCATAATTAACAGAGTAGGTACTATTTCCAACTTTATGAGTAAGAAGATGATGACATAAAGATGAAATGATTTGAAGTAGTAAGGCAGAATTAGACCAGAGACCTCAGCCTCTTACTTACCTTCTTTCTATTCTTCCAAGCTATGGCCTTTCTTGTGCTAGTGATACCAAATACAAACCAGATAAGCAGGCAAATGTGATGAACTGGAGATCCCAGTGTAGAGTGATTCTTTATAATAAAAAGAATGATACTGATACTATTTCACTAGATGTTCTCCTTGGGAGTCAATAAAAAATAATCTTGTAAATTTGGTATATTTGGAGTACTTAATTATTCTTTAATGTTAAATCTTTAGTCATAGGTTTGATGAAAATGATTTCAGGGAAACCTTTTTCATACTGGTTTAGACAACTATCTGGATATTTCAAGCTATTTAATGAATACTCACATGTTTCTTATAAAGTGGCAGTTTCATAAATATTTAACAAATATTTACTCATTTAATCCTCTCACTATCACAGGGTTGTTAAGTAACTTTACAAATGTCACACAACCAGTAAGTCACAAAGCCAAGATTTGAACCCAATCATCTCTTGCAAAATGACTGCACTTTTAATTCTCAAGTTAAGCTGTCTCCCCAAATCACAGATTTTATATTATATGATTAATTTGTTCATCTAAGGGAACTTTTTCCCACAATTTTTCTTAACTCTATTTTCCTTTACATGAAAGGATATGGCTTTAAGGTTGAAGAAATGGAGATTTTCCTCCAAAGATTCTGCCAATTCGTGTAATTTTACCAGGTCTCATCAACTGAGCTTCATTCATCCCCTTTCAAATTGAAAGGAACTTATATCATTTCCTAATTCACACAACTTCTAATGCAATCTATCTTGGATGGGAAAAGCAAGAAAACCAAGAAGATGCCGGAGAGTAATTATACCATGCCAAATGAGTTTATATTTGTTGTATTCACAGAGTATCTACCTCTCAGAGTCACACTATTCCTGGTATTTCTCATAATATACACATTAACTGTGGTGGGAAATATGGGCTTAATGATCTTAATACCAGTTCAAGCCTTCAAATCACCATGTATTTTTTTCTTAGCAACTTGTCTTTCTTGGACATCAGCTATTCTACAGCAATCACTCCTAAAATGCTGGTGAATATCTTAACATCCAAGAAATGTATCCCGTCCTCTGGTTGTGCAATAGAAATGTTTTTCTTTGCTTGTTTTGCCAATGCTGAGTGCCTTACCCTGGCAGCAATGGCATATGACCGTTATGCAGTCATCTGTAACCCACTTCTCTATTCTACACTTATGTCTAGGAGAGTCTGTATCTGCTTCATTGTATTGGCAAACTTCAGTGGAAGTCTGACTTCACTGGTACATGTCTGCTTCACGTTCAGGCTGCCATTCTGTTACTCCAAACTTGTCAGTCATATTTTTTTCTGTAATATCGGACCTTTCCTGACTTAATCATGTGCAGATACCCATATCAATGAGCTTTTGCTCTTTGTCTTGTGTGGGTTCATCCAGAGCAGCATTTTCATAGTCATATTTATCTCTTACTTCTGCATCCTCCTCACTCTTTTGAGCATCAAGTCCCCAGGAGGCAGAACTAAAACATTCTCCACCTGTGCTTCCCATTTTATAGCAGTCACCTTATTTTATGGGACTCTCCTGTTTATGTACTTACATCCTATGACTAGTTATTCTCTAGATACTGATAAGGTAGTTGCAGTGTTTTATACAGTTGTCTTTCCCATGTTTAACTTAATAATCTACAGCTTCAGAAACAAGGATGTGAAAAATGCACTAAAAAAACTATTAGAAAGAAACTGGACCTTCAAATGAATTAGAATTTATATAATTTTTTTTATTGTGGGTAAAAATCAAATTTTTCACAATACATACCAATATTTGTAAAATGATATATAAATACATATGCATATATGTGCATTTGTTTACATAAATGTTATTATATATATATATTTTTTAAGGTGCTTAGATTACCTAAATATTACTCAGAAATTACAGGGATTCCCATGTTCCCCACTTCCCACACCTCCAACAACATCCCACACCACCATCCTTCATCAGTGTAGCACAACACCCGCGATGGATATACACATCCTGGGGCCATAATTTTAAACATACAAGGCTTACCCTTCCCTTCCAATCTTATCATGTACAACTACCCCACATGTACCTCATGCCTCAACTATTTTAATTTTATCATGATTTACCAGAAGTAAAAAGACCTTTTCAACATCAAAGTCATAAGTTGCTGTGTCCCCTTTTTTCAGGAATATTTTATCCCAAATTCTTCTCTGTAAATATTCCTGAATTTCAAAATGAAAATGTAATTCTCATCAATTAGTGTTACTGAAATACATTGGACTCATTATATTCTCTATCATGTTTCATGGAAGGTATGTATTGATTTGTCTTTTAACCCACCTTCATTAGAACATTATTGGCATCATGGGATATGTATTATTGGTTTATTTTCCAATACCTATAAAAAATCTGGTGTATGGTATGTTCTCATTAATGCGTGTTAAACAGATGGAAGAATTGATGGATGGATGACTGTATGCATGGATGGGTAGATCTATCCCTCTGAATTTGTGTTCTGCACTTACAGAACATTTATCATTAGGGAAGGTTGATATTACCTATGGTGGGTAGTGGTGGTAGTGGTGGGGGATGAGATTCCTTGGCTTTCAGGAAATCAGAGAGAAATCACATAGCATAATATTAGGTCAGAGTGAAGGTCTACCACCTTATCTGTCTTTGTGGTAGATTGATTTGCTGGAAGAGATCCATTCACAAAGGGTATTTGTGAAAAACAAATAAGATTGTGAAGATCATCAAGATTATAAACTCCATAAATTACTATTTCCACATATATGTTGCTTACATGTTCTTTGAGGTTCTATATTCAAGAAGAGGTAAAAAATTGCTCTGATAATTTTATTCTGTAAACTGACAATGAAAAACAATTGAACTAAACTCTACATTATATTTGTTCATGAAATTATCTGATGTTCTCCAAGGTTGATTTTGATTCTACAGTCTGTGTTTATTTTTTATTCTGTCGTGAAGGTTGAAGCAATACCTTCTGTTTTCACTTCTGAATGTATAATATTGTGCATTTTGCAATAACTATGAAAATAAAAATGACTGGATTAATTATACTAAATATATCCCCATTGTTAATTTAACATGAAAATTTAGCCAAATAAATTTTGTATGAAAATGAAATATCATATATTTGAATGCCTTAGTTTCCTCTTGAAATGGAGACAGTAAAGTTACTGCCTAATGAAAAGGGTTGCTTTGAAGACTAATTGAACTAATATATGTAAAGCTACTAGTATATGTATAACTTGAGGATGAAACAAACTAAAATATTTAAACCTCCTAGAAAATATGTAAAGCTTTTAGAACAGTGCCTGGTACATAGTAATAGCATATAATTGCCGACAATTTTATCACTATTATATTATTATTTGTTTTTAAGAAAACACTCAAGGTTTAATTCCCTAAAATAAAATACACATTTTCTGAAGCTATCCAAAAATTCTGGGATGTTCCCAGAGCTGAAAATTCAGCTTAGTCACTCCTTGTCATATTAAGTTCTTCACCCTTCTAAGAAAACCTTTTCAGAGTATGGCTGAGTTGAAAAATGTTATTTATTTATTTATTTATTTTTAGTAGTTCTTGAAATTGTATAAGATATATTGAACTGTTCCAGCAATTTTAATGTACTCTCCTGTTAAAAACATGATCTCTTCGTTTATTCATTCATTGGGTTAAGTGTCATCAAATTATAAGAAGCAGTTCAACAGCTTCTTTAACAGGGAGCTATCTAATGTAAGGCTTATTTTTAAATTTCTGAAATAAGTTAGCTTAAGTTAATTAAAGTCTAATGGATTTGTAAAGTATAAAAATTGTTAAGAGTTCATCTATCCCTGAGTTTCTCAAAAGTAGCACCAACACTTTGGTCCAGGTAATTCTTCGTTTGGGGGCTATCCTATGCATTATAGGTGATAAATAAAATCCATTAGGCCCAATATGGAGGAACCCATGCTAAGCCCCATGTCAGCAAAACCAAAAACCTAAGCTAGTTTTTATTTTCTGTAAATGCCTAGCTTACCCAGAATATAACATTTAAATAAAGCAGATCAGTTATCACCAGCTAACTTCCTCATTCCTAAGCAACCAAACACTTTCTACTTCTTAAGATTCCTTAAGAAAATGGAAATGTAACATCATCCAATCATACCATTTCCTCACTTTTTTCCTACATTTGCCCTTCATAAGCTTCTCCTTTTCACCCTCTTGATGGCACTTCCTTCTGAATGGGATGCTGCCTGATAAATCATTCAACTAAGTTGTGAGATCCTAAACTGCATGAAAATCTATTCTTTAATCATGGTATGTTTAGCAGCATCTCTTGCCTCTACTCATTAGATGACAGTAGCATGCCACCTATTTTGTCACTGCAAAAGATGTATTCACATATTGCTAAATGCCCACTGGGGGACAAAGTCATCCCTGGTTGAGAACTCCTGATCTAGTCCAAATCTTTTTCTTTGTCCATAAGGCAAATTAAGTCCATAACAGTTAGGCTGGTACCTTAAAATTTGTCAGAATAATAATTTGTTAAGGAAAATCTCAGATGTGATCTTATTTATTTTGTTCTATGTTATTTACCTATTTGCTATACATTTTTATTTGTAAACAAATGAAATTAACATATAATAAAATAAACACAAAATATTAAAGCCAAATTATATGCTTTATGAAATGGGGCACAGTTGAGAAGAAATTAGAAAAGAGTAGGATACATTGAATGAGATTTATTTTTCTGCTTCTGTGTATGATGAGAAAGATACATTTCAGTCATAAGAAAGCAATAAAATAGTCAAAATTGAAATACAAAAACAATGGTGTTCTTTCTAAAATAATATTTGTATTTTAATAAACAGTTCAAATTGAGGTAAGAAAAAATGTTTATGCGACAACTCTATATCTTTATTGCCCTTACACTGAATACTAGAGGTGAAGGTCAAATGATTATTATGTCATGAGGAAGAAAAGCACAATTTTTCTAGTGACATCAGAGAAAAAAATTTATAGGTCACACAAAGTAAATCTATATTTTCATAGGAATATATCCATAATTTTTTTTCTCAGAGCTAAAATAAAATATTTTCTTGAAACACTATTATTAGATAGTCATTTGCCATATTGAGAGCATAATGATCAAGATTGAGACTGAGTAATGATTGACAATCCATACTTTTTCTTACTCAACCACAGACACTGTTAGGTATGGTGAAGGAGGCATGCAATAATTTATTACTAAAATGTTATTAGTTCCATTTAAGTATGTTTATGGACTATTGCCTTGTTTTACAGATATGGTCATCATAGTGTACTATGAGGATTTTACCTTAGATAGCAACATATGTCTTTTTTACACTATATGAGAAGATAAAAGATTTTATGTTTCATAAAATCACCATTCTTGTTTCATATTTCTTTCTTGAACAAACTAAAGAATGGCCTGACAACACTTCCCAATATATTCACCCAGTCACACACACACACACACACACACACACACACAGTCTTTTGGAAGAGTGTTTTTGGAGGAAAATTCACAGAAATCAAAGCAATATCAGGTTTGTTATTCTACTAGCACATCCCATTTTTTTCTTATTTGGTCATTTCCCTTCATTATTTTATATTATTTTTTTAAAAGAAACTTTAGATTACATAAATGTTACATTGAAAATATAGGGGGTTTCCCATACACCCTCCCCCCTCCCCCTCCCCCTCCCACACTTTTCCCCATTAACCCCATCTTTCATTAGTGTGGTACATTTGTTTCAATTGATCAACACATATTGAAGCATTGCTACTAACAATGGTCTATAGTTGACATTGTCATTTACACTTTGCACTGCACAATTTTATAGGTTTTGAAAAAATGTATAATGTCTTGTATCTGTCATTGCAATATCATGGAGAACAATTCCAATGTCCCCAAAATGTCCCATGTTACACCTATTCTTCCTTCTTCCTCCTCAGAACCTCTGGTGACCACTGCCTTTATATAAATGTTACAAGTTCTTCCATTGCTACAAAATAAAGTCTACTTTAGTCCATAGTTGCATTCCTCCCTAGCTCATCCCATTTTGATATTATGCAAATAATCTGGCCATATCACCTATAATTATTGAGAAGCAAGTTATATGTCTTTTAATGTGTATTATTAGAAAGCAAAATTCCTCATTTAAAGTTATCAGTTGATGGTACCCAGTAGCCATACGTGATGACCAAACTCTGTGTTCTGATCCTTTTCTGCCACCTCAAAATTCTTCAGTTTGGAGAGCACACTGGCTTCTCCTCTCATTTTATCTGGAGTCTGTAAAAACAAGCTTTGCACCTTAGACCATGCAAGGGAATACAATACTGACATTGCTACCAAGGAGCACCACTCCACTTCTTGAATGAGGTATGGCTTGCATCCAAGCCTTACAGTGACAGCTGTACCAAGTGCCAGAACTTGTGATCTAAAGTGCCACATCAGCATTTGTTCCAGTTATCAATTAAGATGTAACAGAATTTAGTGCTAACAGCAACAAAATTTATTTATTTTGCAGTTTGCAATTAAATCTATGATTTGTTCAGGGCTTGCAGGGGTGGTGACTTCTCACTGCTCCAACATGTCCTGGGTCTCATTTGGAATCACTTGAGCAACTGGGCCTGGAATAGCTAGACTTTGACTGGCCATCTCTTTTTCATACAGTCTTAGGGCATTTCCTTTTGGTCTCTTCAAATGTTCTCTTCAACAAGGTGGCCTCAAGGTAGTCCAAGGGTAAGTGTTCCACAAGACCAAGCATCCTATGGCTTAGACTTACAAGTATCAGAATGTAACTCTCACTGACTTCTATGGGTAGAACAAATCACTCAGATTAACACCAATTCAAGGGGCGGGGAAGAACCTACCTCTCAAGGAGGAGCTTCGATGAATTCACAGCCATATTTAATCTATCAAGTCATTCAAACATGATTGATTTTCTTAAACACTCAGTTCTATCTAGTGATAAAATTATATAAATAAAGTCTTGGGGCCCCTCAGAGAAAAAAAAAACAAACAAACTAAAAACAAAAACAAATCTGTACTGCACTTCTTTGAGCTTCTTCTTGAATTTCCTTTAGATGTAGTTTGAAATTTGAAATCCTCACAAGACTGTGTGTTTGCCCCAGTCCAAATTCCATGTGGCAGGCTGCAAGTTGTGGAATCCAATGAAGATTTTCAATGAATTCCCCAAGAGAAGCTGGCTGGCTGATGTAGAGGTGGAAATTCTCTCTTTTGACTGCAGGAATCATCACTTCTCCTTTTTGGATGAGGTATCTCTCATTGCTGAAGGCAATTTTCTCAGTTGATTGGAGATGTAATCAACGATAGATACAATCAACATTCTAATAATTTAAATCTATGAAATGTCTTCTCAGTAACAATCAGGCTAGTGCTTGCTTAACCAAACAACTGGACACCATCACTTGACCAGGTTGACACATGATCCTAACCATCACAACAACCAAACACCTGACCCAGGTAAACAATCAAGTTACTAGTTCATTGCATTTGACCCAATACAAAATAAAGTCCACCTGTCCTACCCCCCACCTGTATAAGTTAGATAAACCCCTGTCCAATCATAAGGAGTGAATTTAAATTATTTCCCATCCTAGAAGTGTGAAGCTACTTCTGTTTTTACACATGCTCAGGCTTCCTTTCTGCAACAAAATTTTTGGCATCCTGAATAAAACGTTGTAATTTGCAAATTTGACTCTGATTTTCCTTTTGACAAGTTTGGAGACACTAGCAAGGCATAGAAGGTATACCTTTGACGCTGCGGGCTGTAGTGACTGACAAGGTGAAGTGCCCACAACAGATTTTTTGTGGCTATTGTTTAACTCCTGAGACTCTGCATCCCCAAGGTAAACTACTTCTATATCTGAACTCCATGGTTTGCCTCAAGTTCAATTGCCTTTTATTTGGGACTTTGGTTTAGGTTCCTGTGATTTTGGTTATGTTGCCAGATCACCCATTTGGTTTTACTTTACTCCTCCCTCCGGTTCTCTAATTTTCTCACTGTTTATCTTGGAGGCTCCTTTTACTGCCAATAAAGTTGCTTCTGTTCCAGTCCAGATGTCTCTCTGGTCCTTCCATTCCCTGAAGGACTATACTGAGGTCAGAACAAATCTTGCTCTCCTCCAATTGCTAAAACTCCTGATTCTTAATGAACCTGCCACATGTGACTTTCTCTATGAATGGGTGATTCTGATGAAGCTACAATCTCTTTTCAGTAACCACTTTGAGGAACTTTTGATATTAACAAAATCCTAATTTTGAGAGATACCTTAGAAAAGGAATACTCTAAAAGCCCTCAGAAAACAAAGGGAAGCATTCTTTGATTGGGATGCAGATGGTGCTAGAGAGCAATCTGCATCCACAATAGCCTCACTTCATTATATTCATTGGGAGGACATATTAGAAAGCACTTTCTGGCACTTTCTGGCAACATTCTGGAATAAAGGAAGGTGTGGATATTACCTCTGCTCTACCCTCACATTTTATTAATGGAATTAAACCAGAGAATAGGAATTTAATAAAGAAGCAACAGACTGAATGAGAAATAACTCCTCTTTCTGAATACTTAGCAGAAAAATTAGAAAGACTTGCAGCAAAATGCATAGCCCTGCAAATCAAACAACTAAATGTTCCTCTGCCCAAGCCAGTCAGTAATTGTGATAAAGACATCTGTGGGTATTGCCAACAAAGGGGACACAGGAAAAAAGGAATGCTTTGCCCTTCAGAAGAAAAGGGAATTATGTCAATCAGATTTCTCAATACATCAGTCCTGAAGGGGGTCTGAGGGAGAAGTGGCCTCTTCCCCTCTATTGGATCAGATGAAAAAAGGGAAAGTTAAATTACAATTAAAGTGGTGAAACATACTTTTTTTTCTTTCTTAAAAATTGAAGTTTATCATTCATACAGGAAACAGACTTTCTTAATTGATGAAGAGGCCTTAATCTCAACTATTAATCTTCTACATTTCAAACACCTCACCTCCTGTTCAGTGACCAAACTGCTAGTGTTTTAGCACTTTGTCTTAACCATTGACTCTCATTATAGGATACCTTACAAGATACCCATCCATTTCTTCTTTGTGAGAGCACACCAATTAACCTCTTAGGTAGAGATGTATTAAGCAAATTATGTCGCAAAATAGAATTCAAACCTGAGGGACTGATCCTTGAACTTCCAGAGTACTCTTTGTTTCACCATCAGTTATCAGCTGACTTTGATTACCAGAGTTAGGTTGGACAGCTTCCAATACAATCCTCTCCCTAAAACTGCAAAAGTCCCAGAGGACTTTTGGGCAAAAAATTCACCTGATGTGGGTAAAATAATTGGAGCTGATCCTATAAAGGTCCAGAGAAATCTCACCAAAGCTTTACCATAGTTGCCTCAATATCCTCTAAAATCAGAAGCTAAAGGAGGATTAAGACCAATAGTAGAGAGTTTCATCAAAAGATGCAGAGGCTACTAGAGGACAATCTGCATCCACAATAGCCCACTTTATTAGATTCGTTAGAAAAAGAAATGGCTAAAAACAGAACAAAGGGAAATGAACTCCAAGCTGAACTTATCTCTCCCAACCCATTATCCAACCTTTCCCCCATATTCCCAGTTAAGAAACTGGGAGGACATAGTTATCAGTTTGTCCAAGATTTAAAGGCAATAAAGAAAATAGTAACCCCAAGATTTCTGGAAATTCTTTATCCAAATATCTTTTTTCTATCCTTCATATTCCACCTATTTTACTGATATAGATTTATGCGCAGCATTCTGAAAGTCAATACCTATTTACCATAACTGAGAAAATCAACAATCTATCTGGACAGTCATGCCTCAAGGATTTGTTCAGCCTCCCTCTTATTTGTCTCAGGTGCTCATTCAGGATCTATAAGGGTTAAACTTACGAAAGGGGTCTACTTTAATCCGTTATGTTCATGACCTACTAATTTTTCTAAAACTAAGAAAGCTTGTGAGAAAAATTCCTTTTACTTACTAGAGACATTATCCAAAAAAGGACATAAAGCATCCAAGGAAAAATTATAATTCTGTCAAAGGATTGTAAATTATTCAGGTCATGATCTATCTCAGGAGGGGAAAAGATTAACTCCTCATAGGCTCAGCACCATTCTAAACTTCCCTAGGCTAATTACCAAGAGGCAACTTGGGAGCTTTTTAAGGTTAGTTGGCTATTGTTGGTAATGGAGATTTAAATTCTCAACTATAGCAGCCCCACTCCATAACCTTATTAAAACTAGGATTCCAGAACCCCTCCCCTAGACTGATGCAGAAAAGGCATTTACTCAACTAAAGACAGATTTATTCTTGCCAATTTCTCTGGAACTCCCAAATTATGATAAGAATTTCTTGCTATTTGTACGTGAAAGGCATGCAAATGCAATGTGCATCCTTACTCAGAAGCATGGGGACAAGGAGAAATGTATTGCTTATTACTGTCTGAACCTTTAGCCAGTTGCCAAGGCCTCTCCTCCTTGTCTTAGGACTTCTGTTCCAGCACCTAAAATGGTTGAGACTTCAGCCAACATGGTTCTTGGCACTCCCTTGTATCTAATGGTCCCCCATGCAGTAGAAACCCTTCTTCTTAATGTAAATACCAAACATGTTTCTGCTACTAGGCTGACCTCATATGAAATCCATATATTGACCCCTCCACATATAACTCTCCTTCAGTCCAGCCAGGCTCCTTCCTTTCCTGAGGAAGATGAGACCTATGACTGCTTTTCCTTGTTAATTAACTTTCTACCCCTAGAATGTATTTCAGATACAACCCCTTTAAAAATTTGGATCTGGTTCTTTTCATTGACAGATCCTACCTTAGAAATGAAAATGGTAAATATCAGAGACATAGGCAATAATTACATCTCTAGAGCCTTCTCTGTGGTGTGGTTTTTCTGTGAGTCCCTGCCCACCAAGGAGGCAGGGATTTAATGACCTACTGATGTGGTCCAATCAAAGACTTAATCATTATTTAAT
The DNA here is from genome assembly GCA_029593785.1 of Cabassous unicinctus. Taxonomy (NCBI): domain Eukaryota; kingdom Metazoa; phylum Chordata; class Mammalia; order Cingulata; family Chlamyphoridae; genus Cabassous; species Cabassous unicinctus. The sequence goes on along the minus strand of JAQZBX010016048.1, from coordinate 19,833 downwards.
TAAGTAAACCTCTGAATCCAATATAATCTAATATGCCCAGAGGAAAAGACCACTTCATAAACATAATTCAATATCTATTTTCGGAATTCATAAATAATGCCAAACTGCTACAATGGAATTTCCATCCATTTCCCTTCTCTCTTACATAATAGATCCAACTGAAGTATGAAATTGTAATTGAGGATCCCATTTAATGGCCATTACTGGCCATCTTCTAGCTTATATTGAGGCCACTAGCAGAAGACTAATTTCTTCTTTTTCAGAGCTTCAGTGGGCAGATCATCCCAATTCCAAAGAAAGCATACGAAAAGAGAGTTTATGGGGATGCTGGAAGAAGTGCCCATCTTCCTAGGGGACAAAAATAAACCAAATGCCTGTCAGGCCATTTGACCTTCCAGTTAATGTCCTGAAGACAGTAAAAAATTTCCTTTCATTTCAGCATCTGATAAATAAAAGGCCTTGTCTGCTGGGCATACTCAATGCCCCTACAGTCTTGGGAGATGTCTGTGTCAAACCGTGAGTGGTTGTTTGCAGTCCCCTACAGGGTGCTCAAGACCAAAACTGACAAGCCAGCAGTTACCCTAGAGTATTGTATGAGCAATTGGCTGAAATACTGACCAGAGGATTATTGCTTGGGGTGAGGGAACTTGCCCAGTGATTTGACTTAAACTAGGGAAGAAGATCCAGAAATAAAAGCCCAAAAAGGAACTAATATTCTCTTGCCTAACACTCCCATGTGAAGCACAAATGAGAACATGTCTAAGGGGACAGTGTAGGATGAGATAGTGTGTGTATAGGGTAAAGATCATTTAAAAGGTTGTGGAATGTTGTGGAGTTGCTTATTCATGACACAAGCAGACTCCTACATGACTTGGGGAATGTCCCCAGTCAGTTCTCAAGGGTCGTGTTAACTGCTGGCCAGAGTCTCCTTGAATCTTCATGGTACAGGGACTAGTCACTGCCACCTCTGTGGAGGGAGCCAGAGGACTCTGAGTAGAATGAATTATGCCCTGTGGGAACCAATCCAGGAACTTGCTTGAAGTGGTAGGAGGAGAGATTGAACAAACAAAAGAGGGCACAGACAGGCTCTGATTAGAGACCAAGACTCACCAGTCTTCATCAGATGGAGGAGTGTGATACCAGTGCTCCTGGCTGGCTCACTAAAAGATGTTGGTGGCTGGTCTTTGGCCATGTTATAAGAAAGAATTCAAGGATGCACCACAGTATAAGCAAACAAGCAAAGAGTCTAATATAAAGCAAAAGTACACACTCAAGACGGGAGTGCGGGTGTGCTCAAGAGGGAGATGTGTCCTGGGGCTGGGGATGTAGCTTTATTAAGGTTGCTGCCTTTCCTTACTCTATGTAAATGAAGACTTGTAATTTGCAACATTCTCATTGGTCCTATCATATGCAAAAGAAGGATTAGAAACAAAACATTCTCATTGGCTCTACATGCCTACTGGCCTGAGTGTGGGTCAGGGGAGGGGGTACAAATGGGTTTCCCATCTGTTGTTTTAAGCACCCAACCTTGGGCAATTGCCTCATCCCTTGTCGGTGGGATTTTCCACTATTATTGGTATCTTTCCATTGCAGGCACAAACAAAGAAGGTCAACTACAAGCAGAAGGTTCACATAGTACTAGTTGTTTTATCTTTGTTGCCCTAGTGCTTCCCCATGGTACATTTTCCTTCCCTCAGGTCCTGGTCTAGTGTGCCTCAGTGTGACCTCTTTAACACAAGGTACATGGTGGTTTACTGGAAACCACACAGTTAACAATGACCAACCTGAACCTCCTCCCATGCATCCCCCATCACTGCTACCCTGCACCAATCATCTTCACCTGCCACAGTTGTAGTCCTTCTGTGATCAAAAACTTCTTCAAAAATGAAGTCAACAAAAAGGAATAAAATTAATAAGAAAATGAATACTGATAGTTTTGAAAATGAAAAGTAAAATACAAAAAAATAAAAAGAATTTGAAATAACAAAAAATTAAAAAATAAATTTTGGTATTAAGTCTTTCATCACTGTAAGATCTGCTGTCTTGTGTACAGTGACATTTTCTTCCATTTATTCCTCCAGTGCCTTATTTTGTTTTCATTTTATCTTCAAAGAAACTTTAGGTTTACAGAAAAGTCAGGTGCAGAATATAGGGGCAAATGGAAATATTCCCATTTACCCATCATCCTCCCCCTTTACCCCTTTCCCCTTTTAATAACTTTTTTACATGTAGGTGGTATATTTGTGACAATTGATGTACAAATATTGAAGCATTGCTACTAACCATGGCCAATGATTTACATTATGGTTTACATTTTGGACAACACACTTTTATAAATTTTGATGAAATTTAACAAGGGCTGTATCTATGATTGCAAGATCATGTAGAACAATTCCAGTGCCCCCAAAATTCCCCATGTTGCATCTATTCTATTCTTCCCTCCCCTCAGGACCCACAGTGACCACCAAGCTTCATTTCTTGAAAAACAAGATTTATAGTTACTTACAGTAACATTGAAGGCTTCGCATACTGGCCTGTCCTCCTCTATTAGGCACTGCTTATGCTCTAAAGAAACTCTCACCCTTCTATTTGAGAACAAAGCAGAACTCCCAAGAATGGGTATCCAAAAACTTCCTGTTCATTGTGTGGGTCT
>JAQZBX010016048.1:0-17080 GCA_029593785.1 Cabassous unicinctus | reverse complement strand
TTGTCTAATTAGTGTCAGTTCAGTATATAATATTTGTCCTCCAATGCCTGGCTTGCTTCACTCAACATAAGGTCTTCAAGATTCATCCATGTTATCCCATGTGTTAATACTGCATTCTGTCTGACAGCAGAGTAATATCCTATGTTATGTATATATCAGATTTTGTGTATGCATTCATCTCTTGATGGACATTTGGGGTGTTTCCAAATTTGTGTAATTCTGAATAATGCTGCTATGAACATTGGTGTGCATATATCTGTTCGTGTCCCTGCTTTCAATTCTTCTGGGTGTATATGCAATAGTGAGATTGCTGAATCATATGGCAGTTCTGTAGTTAGCTTCCTGAGGAGCCATCAGACTCTCCTCCACAATGGTTGCACCATTCTGCATTCCCTCCAACAGTGGACAAGGGTTCCCATTCCTCCAAATCCTCTCTAACACTTGTAGTTCTCTGGTTTTTTAACAGCCTCCATTCTAATGGCTGTAAGATGATATCTCATTGTAATTTTTATTTGCATTTCCCTAATAGCTATTGATGTTGAACATCTTTTCATGTTCTTTTCAGCCATTGGAATTTCTTCATTGGAGAACTGTCTATTCAAATCACTTGCCCATTTTTTTATATAATATTTTTTTTAAAAACATACTTAGATTATATAAATGTAACACAAAAATTATAGGGATTCCCTTATGCCCCACCTTCCACACCTCCCACAATCTCCCACATAAACATCCTTCATTAGTGTAGCACATCACCTGCAATGGATTTACACATCCTGGGGCTTTTCCATTAGGCATGCACCATAGTTCACAATGTAGACCACACTCTCCCCCCCACAGTTCTGATTGTTATATGATGATATAAGATGGCCCATATCTGTCATTGCAATGTCACTCAGGATAATTCCCTATTCCTGAAAACTCCTGTGTATTAGAACTGCTTTTCCCTCCCCCTTCCCCCAGAGTGTCCAGTGGCCACGGCTCCACATTCCCAGGGAATGGAGAGAGTCTGTAGCTGCATGCTGGATAATCCCATCCATCTTATCCATGGGATATAAGCCCCCTTTTACTTGGAGGTGGAGTGGACATCACCCTCTCTCAGGATTTGGAGAAGATCTATGGACTAGAGTGGACTTACTGGTATTCTGTTATAGACATATTGTGATTCAAGCAATGGTAAAAATTACAACACTTGCCCATTTTTAAAATGGATTGTTTTTCTTTTTATTTTCAAGGTGTATGATTTCTTTATATATTCTGGGTATTAGTTCCCTATCAGATATATAATTGCAAAATATTTTCTTCTCATTGAGTAGGCTGCTTTTTCACTTTCTTGAAATACTCCTTTGAGGTGCAAACGTTTTTTAATTTTGAGGAAGTCCCATTTACTTTTTCTTTAGTTGCTTGTGCTTTGTGTGTAAAGTTCATGAATCCACTTCATAGTATAAGATTTTATAGATGTTTCTCTGCATTATCTTCCAAGATCTTTATGACCTTGGACCTTATATTTAGATCTTTGATCCATCTTGAATTAATTTTTGTATAAGATATGAGATGGTGTTCCATTCTTAATCTTTTGGATATGAATTTCCAGTTCCCCAAGCACCATTTGTTGAAGAGGCCATTCTTTCCCAGTTGAGTGGGCTTGATGGCCTTGTCAAATATCAGTTGACTGTAAATGCAAGGATCTATATTAGAATTCTCAATTCAGTTCCATTGATCAGTATGTCTGACCAATGCCATGCCACTTTGGCCACTGTAGCTTTGTAGTATGTTTAAAAGTCAGGTAGTATGATTCCTCTGATTTTGTTTCTCTTTTCAATATGTCTTTGGCTATTTGGGGCCCCTTGCCCTTCCAAAGAAATTCCATAGTAAGCTTTTCCAATTCAGTAAAAATGTTGTCATAATTTTTATTGAGATTGTGCTAAATCTGTAAATCAATTTGGATAGTATAGACATCTTAATGATATTTAGTCTTCTTATCCATGAACAGGAAATATTCTTCCATTAATTTAGATCTTTGATTTCCTTTAACAATGTTGTATAGTTTTCTGGGTACAAGTCATTTACATCTTTAGTTAAATTTATTCCTAGGTATTTGATTCTTTTATTTGCTTTTGCAAATGGGATTTTTTTCTTGATTTCCTCCTCAGATTGCTCATTTTTGGTGTACAGAAATGATACACCAGTAAAGATAAAGATTTTTGCACATTGATCTTCTAACCTACCACTTTACTGAACTTATTTATAAGCTCTAGAAGCTTTGTTGTATATTTTTCAGAGCTTTCTATGTATAGGATCATGTCATCTGCAAATAGTGAAATTTTTACTTCTTCCTTTCCAATTTGGATGTATTTATATCTTTTGCTTGCCTAATTGCTTGAGCAAGTACTTCTAACTCAATGATAAATAAGAGTGGTGACAGTGGGCATCCTTGTCTTTCTCCAGATCTTAGTGGGGTAAATTTCAGGATTTCACAATTGAATATGATTTTAGCTGTGTGTTTTTCATATGTAACTTTTATCATGTTGAGGAAGTTTCCTTCTGTTCCAAACTTTTGAAGTCTTTTTATGGAGAAAGGGTGCTGTATTTTGTCAAATATTTTTCTGCATGTATAGAGAAGAATTTTTCTTTCAATCTGTTTATGTTGTGTATTACAGTGTTTGATTTTCTTATGTTAAACAATCCTTGCATACCATGGGTGAAATCCACTTCGTCATGGTGCATAATTCATTTGATGTGTTCTTGAACATGATTAACAAGTATTTTGTTGAGGATTTTAGCATCTAAGTTCATTAGAGACATTGGTCTAGAGTTTTCCTTTTTTGTGGTGTCTTTGTTTCGCTTTGGTATTAAGTTGATGTTGGCATCATAGAATGAGTTTGGCAGTGTTACCAAAACTTTTATATTTTTGAAGAGTTTAGGCAAGATTGCTGCTATTTCTTTCCAGAACAACTAGAATTCACCTGTTAAGCTATCTGGTCCTGGGCGCTTCTTAACTGGGAGGTTTTTCATGATTAGTTCAATCTCATTACTTGTGATCAGACTGTTGAGTTCATCAATTCCTTCTTTCATAAATGTAGGCTGCTTGTGTGTTTCTAGGAATTTGTCCATTTCCTCTAAATTATCATCTTTGTGGCATACAATTTTTCAAAGTACCCTCTTATGATACACTTTATTTCTTTAGGGTCAGTGGTGATATCTCCTTCCTCATTTCTTATTTTATGGATTTGCATCTTTTGTTAGCCTAGCTAAGTGTTTGTCAATTTTATTAATCTTCTCAAAGAACCATCTTTTGGTTTTGTTTATTTTTTCTAGTGCTTTATTATTTTCAGTTTCATTTAGCTCTGCTCTAATCTTTATTTCCTTCTTTCTACTTCCTTTGTGGTTAGATTGTTGTTCTTTTTCTAATTCTTCCAGGTGTACAGTTAGATCTTAGATTTTAGCTCTTTCTTCTTTTTTAATATAGGCATTCATGTCTATGAATTTCCCTCTCAATACAGCTTTTGGTGCATCCCATACATTTTCATGTATTGCGTTGCTATTTTCATTCATTTCAAGGTAGTTGCTGATTTCTTTTGTAACTTCCTCCTTGACCCACTGATTGTCTAAGATTGTGTTGTTTAATTTTGAAATTTTCATGCCTAAACTGGTTCTCTGCCCTTACTGATTTCCAGCTTCACTCCATTGTGGTCAGAAAAATTACTTAATATAATTTCAAACTTTCTGAATTCATTGAGAGTTGTTTTGTGGCCTAATATGTGTTCTATCTTGGAGAATGACTCATGTACACTTGAGATGAATATATATATCCTACCAGGATATTTGGCTGTAATGTTCTTTTTATGTCTATTAGGTCCAGATCTTCTAATGTATTATTCAAGGTCTTTCTTTCTTTATTGAGTTTCTGGCAAGATGGTCTGTTCAATGGTGATAATAGTGTTTTAAAGTCCCCCACTAAAATTGTAGAGGCATCTATTTCTCCACTTAACTTTTTAAATTGTTGCCCCATGTATTTTGAGGCACCCTGGTTATGTGCACAAATGTTTATGATTGTTCTTTGTTCTTGATAGATTTCACCTTTTATTATATATAGTGGCTTTCTTTGTCTCTTACAATAGTTTTGCATTTAAAGTTTATTTTTTCTGATATTAGGATAGTTGTTCCAGCCTTTTTTTGGTTATTGTTTCACATAAAATTGTTTTCTAACCATTCACTTTCAGCCTCCTTGCATCCCTGTGTCAAAGGTGAGTTTCATGTAGATAGCAGATAGATGGGTCCTATTTCCTTATCAATATTGGCAATCTGTGTCTCTTGATTGGAGATTTTAAGCTATTATCACTCATTGTTATTACTCTAAAGGAAATATTTACATTATCCCTATTTTCTTTAATTTCATGTATGCCATGTGTTGTTTTTATTTCTCTATTTTATCTTTTTAGTTGTTCTTACACCCTCCTCCAACTCTCTCTCTCCCTGTTTTTTCCTTTCAATCTGCAGAACTCCCCTTAATATTTCTTGAAGGGCAGGTATCTTATTGACAATCTCTCTTAATTTCTGTTTTTTTGTGTGAATATTTTGACCTCTTCCTGAGTTTTGAATGTCAGCCCAAATGGCTATTTATGATAAGCTTCCGAAAGGGAAAATTAATTACTGAGGGCTCTTATGACATCTTCCAAGTCTATGGAAACTCATGAAGAGATTATTGCCAGACTAGAACAAGCTCTCAGTAGAATATGTAAAATACATTAACCCAAGATAAACTTCTGTGTATTCTGTTGTTGTTTTTTTTTTTGTTTTGTTTTGTTTTGTATTGTTCACCTTAGCATGGTGAAGCTTTCCAGGGTTTTAAGATACACTGTAAGATTATAGATTGTATTTAAAAATGTTTCTTTAGAGTTAGAAAACTCTATCTCCATCCTAGGACAGGCTATGAGTTCAAAAACTGATGAAGGATTGAACTTTTACAAAATGAGTCTACACGATCATTGTAATTAGGCTCTATTCTGGCTTCCCAAGGAAGTGCATGTGCACTAGTAGGTGTCTATTTGTAATGATTGTCAAAAAGAAGTTTACAAAGAGATAGTGGCAACAGAATCCATGCTAGAGAAGCAGCCAAATCAGCTTACCCACTTCCCAAATCTGATTGGTCTGATTCTTTTTTGGTTGGCTTCTAGGCACATGGGGACCATGGCTCTGAGATATCCTGAAACAGGCACTTGTTATCCTCTTAATCATAATATTGATAATAGCACTCATTCATAGTCCCCAAAACCACCCTTATAAGATGAATAAACCCTTGTCTAATCAATAGGAGTTAACCTAACTTCCTTTTTATGGCTAAAAATCTCATTTGCCAACCCTAGAAGACTGAGCATGTGTTCATGATTCCTTGCTGTAGCAAAACTTCTGGTGTCCCAAATAAAATGATGTAATCTGCAAACTCAACTCTGGTATGTCTTTTGACATTAGGTTTCATAGAAGTTTACAAGAAGGCATCCATAAGGGGATTAGTTTTATACAAGTTATCCCTTAATTCTAATTACACCCTTCTCATCTAAAATGGTGGTTTGCCTGCTTTATACCCTACTTGTCAGTGATCCATACTATTTCAATTAAGTAGGGTGGTTAATATAATCCCTGACACTGTTGTAAGAGAGAATTGTGTATATTAGGATAGTAAGCAACAAGTAAAGGTGTGGTAATACTTGAAATCTTGCCCATTTACATTCATTTAAGCAGAACATGCTGTTCTCCAACAATGCCTTGCCATCTCAGTCATATTCCACAGTTGCATAAGGAAGGCAAGGGAAATAGGCTACTTGTTCAGTTCTCATTAGATAAGATAATAGAGTGAACTTTTCATAAGAGTATATCATGAGAGGTCACATCTTTCCCATCTGCATTTTCAAAAAGCTGAGGAGAATTGGCTAATTTTTACAAAACCTTCATTACTTCAGGGTTAATCTACCACTTCCTGAATATATTATTGTGAAAGTCATCTGATTTCCATGTGCATTATCAATCCCTAAACAGATTCAGTATTCCATATGATCCTTATTCATTAAAGTAAACCACATTTTGAACCAGTGAGTTAGAAGATAGACCCCAGTTAAAATCCATTTGGATAATTTGATTCAATGCTTTTGATAAAATGACCGTAGAAATGATGTAATGTAATTTTCAAGGTATTATTGACATTCAACATGGAACAAATTGTTTTTGCAAAAAATTTGGTTCACATAGCAAATTATCATCAGTAATGATAATTCTTCCCCTCAGAGGTCTTCCCTGAGGCAATTCACCCAAAGCCATTATTAATAGCCCTGAAATCATACCAAGTCATCTTATCTCACAAATAAAGTTTCTACTGGGAATCTAGCAATCAGGATCATTGCACTTTGTATGGCTAGTCCCCATTAGCATTTGGTAATCCACCATCCCAGTATTTGAAAGGCCTTTTCCATGCCCTGGGGAGGGGGAGTCTCTAGTTCCTTGACTTGCTTCTAGAAAGGCATTGTACATGCCCAGCCAATCTCCTTATAAAACCACTTTATCAAACAATGATAAATGATTTAATAACATTAAGACTAGTTTTTTGGGGGGTGTGGAGAAATTTCAAAGAGATAGAAGCAAATATAAGTTGCACATTTCCCCATTTGACCATCACATAGCAACCTGGCATAGCTGGGCATCATTATTTGGGATAAGGATCTTAATCCTTGGGCAGCGAAGCTTTTATATTTTGTGGTTAGAGAAGCACAAGTCTTTCCCCGGTGGACAATGGGAAAGAACTTTGTCTAATAGCATTATTTTTTGCCTTAAAATTTATCATTTGGAAAGTACTATATTCACTATGATCAAAAGGAAGAACTTGTGGTCCAAGCCTTATAATTGCAAATATATGACTTTGGGCAGTGACCTGATCAGGATTCCAATTGATAAGGTTGAAATTTTATGATATCAGTACCTGTGATCTGACTCTTCACTTCAGCGTTTAACCAGGGATTATTGCCTTAGTATTGATCTGCAGCTGTTTTCTACACAGTTTTGCAAGAAGACAGACTATAAGGAATCAATCTTGGATAAGTTAATCCTTACTTCTCCATAATTTCTCTGGGAAAAACAATCTCTCTTTGTTTTCTATATTAACATTTATTATTTCACATAATCTACACAGAAATTATGTAGACCACCATTTGGCCTACACTGACTATCTGGTTTGGGGTCCTGGCATCCATGTACAGGATATTGTTGATATTTGACTTGTATTGCAGACTTTTCCTTGATTTTTTCTGGAATTTAAATTAATTATTTACATATATTCATAATATTTAATTTTTTCATATACAAAAATAAATAAATCTATCCCTTTGTATCTTCTAAGTATTAAAAACATTACTTATTTCTACATAAAACTGTAAAATTAATGAGTAGAATAATATAAAAAATGATATTCACTTGTTCAACTAATAGTTATTACACAACTCAATATGCCTGACATTTTATTAAGCACTACTAGAAAAGGCATAGCAAGAAACTGACTAAAAGAATCAGGTAAAAGTCTTGTACAATTAGGTAGAATATGACCGATATGTATAAGAAAATATTAAAGAAAGTGTGTGATGTTCCATGGGAATGGGTTAGGTAGTAGAGATATCAGGCAAAGGTCCAGAAGTTGGAAATGCAAGGCATATTCAAAGAATAGAGTACTGGAAATTCCACTTAGAGTTTTCAATTTTCAATAATTAATGAATCACAACTCATTCATTTTGTATTTTTAAAGAAACTTTAGATTATATAAATGTTAGTACCAATGCTTCAGTATGAGTCCATCAATTGTAACAAATGTACTGCACTAATGAAAGATGTTGTTTATGTGGGAAAATGTGGGATGGGGAGGAGATGGGGCATATGGGTATATCCTATATTTTTTATGTAACAAATCATTCTTTACATGATTCAAACATGCACAGCAAAAGTAAAATTACAAAAGCTTCTTCATTTTAAATTATGAGTAAGGGGTGGAAAATCTAACATGTAATCTACCAAATTCATTCATACATCATAAGTGTTGTATAAATTCATTAATTCTCTTTTTTCTATATTTAATTCTAATCTCCTTGGTGTCAAAAATACTCATTTAGGAAATAATTATGCCATCTCAAGAAAGTCAAACATTCTATCTCAGAAGACTAAATTCCTATATAATTCAAGAGATTTTTGGCTAGCATATAGTATTTTCTTCTTGCCTTTGACACCGATCTCTTGTAGTTGTTATATAATGGCAACTTCATAAATTATGAAGGAGTCAGTTTACAGCATTTGACATTGATTTATATTGCCTTTAATCATTTTTATTTCCACTTTGAATCTGCAGCCCTCCTCTCATGCTGCAGTTAATTCCATTCATCCATTCATTGCCCTGACAGATTTTGAATTTCTTTGGTTCTCTTATTATATGGTTTTGTTCTCTTTTTATGTGGTAATAGCTTCCATTTTCTATCTAAAGACACTCAAATGTTGTTCTATCAGGGCCTTCACAGCGGCATGCAATTTTGTCATCTCCTTTCAAATTTTAGTGCAATATTTGGATTAACATAAACTTTTGTTAATTTCTTTCTTTCCATATATTATAACTTGTTCTGTTTTCATTTAAAATACCTAAGACATGCTAAAGGGTTAACATCTGAATTGAGCCAAACCATCACCTACTCATTTCCCAGTCATACAAATAGTACATTGTTGGAATAATTGAAGAGCGCTATATATCAAATTATGTAAAACAAAGAGAAGCCAATATATCTTTGTGGAATAAATTTGTAAACTCCACATGTTTTAGTGGAATGGAAGCTACTGATGAATTATAAGATGTGATCTGTAGCTATGGTGCCCACTGAATTCTGAAAAGAATGAAAGCATCTTATTTTTATATAGAGGGCATAAGGAGTGCATCATAAAATTAATTTAATATATAAATATTGTGTATAAAATCTCTCAGAACTTTAATGTGAGTGATTATTAAATTTTCCAGAATATATCATATATTAATGTTTATAAAATTCATAATGACACAGTAACATAATTAGAGCCGTATTTGATTGTTTCTTTTTCTCAAGAAAGAAAAGGAGTCCACTGTTTCACGTTTGAATATTTGATTACTTGTCTGAGGACGAAATATGTCTTTGGAGCACATTTCTTGGATTCCTGCAATTCCATTTATTTTTGATATTGTGCCTTTGTCCCACGATGTTTATGTTTTAGAGAACATAGTTTTTAAATTGCTTTATTTATAAAGAGAATTACATCTTAACGAAGTGAAAAGCAGAGGCATCAATAGATCAACGATTTCAAAGAAATTGTAGCACTATGGTTAAGTCCACACACAAGAGACCAGAAAGGATGCTAATAATCCAACCTGTGGACATCTGAGATTCACATGCATACAATGAACGACAGTTTGAGTCCCCAGAAGAAAAGGAACCAAATGTAAAAATGTCTAATCTTAACCAGAAGTCTTTTAAAAGTCATGAAGACCAGGTCTTTTTCACTAAAAGGATCACTTATTCTGGATTTTGCTGGCTGTGAATGTGTTTCAGAAATGGAGATGTAGGTTTATTAGTAAATTTCTAATATTTCCTGGTATCTTCTTGCACTAAATTAATCTAGTACCAATTGTATTGTTTTTAATACTGGTTACAAACTGCCAGAAAACACAATTTCTTAATCTGTAGTAAATTTTTACCTCAAAGTTGCTCTTCTCATTTTGTGTAATATTTATATATGCCTACATGTAACATTTTCCTTTTTAGTAGCTAGTTTGGATAGTGACTTAAAATAACTTGCACATTTAAGGGAAATTCTTTAAAATTTAATACATGATTATTGCTATGTATTTTAACAATATTATAAGGAAAACCTTTCTTCTCATTCTTACAAAATAATAGTCTGGCAATCATTTAGGTCTAATTTGTTTTGTGGTTTGAATTATAAATTTAGGAAACATTTTTCACTTTCCTTGGGTTTGTCACTCTGTCTTGTCTGTAACAAAATCAGGGTATGTTTGTGAACTCATGATTTCCAAGGTTCAGGTTATTATTTGAAAGAAATTCCTACTATTTCCTACCACACTGCTCATTTGACAAAAAAAAAATCCTTCATATAAATGTATATTGTTTTTAATTACAGTATCTAATTTCTAGTTTTGGCTCTTTCAGTATGCCAGCGTTTTAGTCATTGTTGATAGTGTTTTTTTCCCCTTAATTTTATTTTTATTTGTTGCTGTTAATTTTTATGAGTTTTTTTGTGCTTTTTCTTTTTTTTTTTCCTTTAAAGAGTTTTTATTCATAAAAATTTTAATGTATAATGTTTTAAAGTGGATGTGCATGCATATGCTTATGAATTCTTATAACAATGAATTTATATATGGAACATAGTTAAAATAGCATTTAATCAGTTACACATATATATTTATATATAATATTTTGTTATATCATGAAGCAATGCATGACATAATATTTACATATACTGTTTTATAGCAGACTGATTTATAAATATTATGTCAGCATAGTATTATTTTGAGGGCAAAGTTCCATGAGATCCTATAGTGAGCTCTTTTAGTTTTTGTCCCTTATGGAGGGACCATAATTTTGATAATCATTAACACTTCTGATGGGCATTTAGCTGAGTTCCCTATTTCAGTATAATAAAAATGCTTTTAATGTTGTGATTTGCCTCACTAATATTCTTATTTCCAACCTGTTTCTCTATCACTGATAATTGTATCTTTGTCATGTTTTTGGAATCAAGTCAAAAATTACTGTGAAGGAATTTAATTTTTTTAAATATCCTTATAGTGGTGTATTTTGATGAGTTCAGCAAAGAAAATCACTAAAAATGTTACTGCTGGCTGTACTTCCATGAGGTTCTTAAATCAGTTGGAAAAATACTATCCTTTGATAATAGTTCCAAAATCCACAGGAATTCATGAAATCTAAGAATTTTGGTATCAACAGATGTAAACATATTTTCTAATTTAAGGAAGACAAACCATAGCTGGAGGGAATGAAGGATAAAATGCTCTGCAAAGTCCCTGTCACTACTAATGACAAATATGTAACGTTATCTTTTGTACTTATTCACAATCAATGATATTAAATATCATTATTATTGATATTAGAACTTGACTTGTTAGCACTTTATATTGTTTGCTACCATGAACTCTTATTAATATGTATCTTTCCTGTTTTCATTTATATTTTAAAAATTTACTTCCTACATTTTTTCTTTAGTTTATTCTCAGGACTCCAACTAAAGCATGTTGTACACTGGAGAAGCAGATATGTCATATTGCATCAGCATTCAGAACTTACTCCGTTTTCCCTGTGCACTTGATTTCCTCCCTTCTTCCTTTCCTTTTCAACATGAGTACTGTGTTTCTGTGCTGATATTGACACATATCCATCAGTATCATATATCCATTGTTTGAAACCTTAAGCCAGTTGAAATGTCAGGAAATGTATTTTTTCCTTCTATTTCTCTAAATTTAACTTGAAAGATTATACTAAATCTTTCGGCTTGTTTGTAGATAGGAGAAATACATAGCAAAAGTGATCTATCTTGGATCAGACCCTCCTTGTCCTATTATGTTCCAGTGAAGTTTCCATGGCACTAAGCAGTCTTCAAGAAGAAAACAGTAGCCATTAAGAAACATACACAAATCACAAATGTCACCCACTTTTTTATTTTTTTAAAAACTGAGCTTATTTCTAGGTTATGAAAACTTTTGATTACTTATTTTTCAATCTGGTTTAATTAGCAGAAGGAAAACAAACAAACAAACAACAACAACCCAAAACTAGGCAACTTACAAACAAATTATTGTCTCTTTGCCTTGGATACAATTGGACTTGTCTTCTGTGTGCTTCCCAAGCCACTGAGCTAAAATATAGACGAGGACCAAATTTATAACCTCAATTTATGAGTCATGAGCCAATACTTAAAGAATGAAAATTTTGGTTTTGATTTAGCAATATCTTAAAAGCTGCACCTCAGGCTTACCCAAATTCTAACTGTAATAGACATCAGGTTCCACAATGGCAGGGTTCACACATTCTCTAGAGATATCTATACTGTTTAACAATGCCTCACCAGAAACCATGCTCATTGAATGGGTAAACAGCTATGTAATTACTTCTTTAATGAAATAGATATTTAAAAAAATATGAAGAAGGTAGATAATGTGGAAAATGTATACACACATAGAATAAAACCCAAGAGGGGATTAGAGGAAAATGATTCTCTTTATATAAAAAAAGCTTTGGCATAAAACAGTACAAGTAATATAAGACAGTAAGGAGAGTTTGTGGTAATTTATATCCATAAATATTTTCTAACAAAAGCCACAGAAATAAGAAAAGGGTAAATAGAAGATATTTCTCTTTCTCTGGATTTAGTGAGGTAGACTGCTGCATCCTTGACATCCTCTAAAAGGAAGCAGAGAATCAGCAATCAGCAATTATTACTAAATAATTGGGGAAACCAAAACATTTTCATAAATTTTACTTTCATTAAATATCTTATTAGATAATTTCAACATGTATATACATGCATTTATTAAATGAATGAAAATTCACATAAATGAATTAACTGATATTTAATCATAAAAATTTGATTAGATTAATATTATATCTTGTCAAAAGCAAATGAAAATAAGCGGCAGACTAATTTTTTGATAGCAAGTTATATCTGGTATATATGATTTTGGTTCCTTATGTTTTTCTGCACTAGGTTTTTGGGCTTATTATTTGAATGTTGATTAAAGAATCAAAAATGCAAAGCAGAGATATAAAAAGAAGGAAAAGGGAAGGACTTTCAAGATAAACTGTATTTCTTCAACTGGAGTTAATAAATAGCATATGAAAAGATTGCTCTATCTCTTTCTGCCCTCTCAACTCTTCTGGATGGCTTAATCATTGATCTTCCAAGTGGGGAATCTGGACAAAAGGTGAGACCAAAAGAGATCAGAGGTATGGAAGGGAAGGGAAGTTGCATATGAGATTAATAGGATATGAAAAATTAGAAAGAAGTTAGTCACAAGATAATGAAAGATTTGATTTTGCTAGATGCTACTTAGTTTGTAACCATGAAAGCAGTGTTTTTATGTCACCAAATGAGTCAGAGGTTTGGAAGTAAGCATATCTGGGTTTCAGTGTCAGTTCTACCTAGCAATAGTTTTGTAATCTTATAGAGTTTTCTTTTTCCCATTTTTAAAATGTGTAAACCAAGAAATGAAATGAAATGATCTATAGTTCCAAAAATGTGAGTCCATATCCATAACACACATATGGCCCACAACTGAAATTTATTTATTCTCTTCATCTAACTGCAGGGTAAAGCTTAATGCTTTGTGATGCTCTGGATACTAGATCATGGAAGAAATCCTAAACTTTTCCATCTGAGTAATATCATCTTATTCTGCAGCTAACAAGCTATATAAACCTGAATGCACGGCAGGTAGGAATCATAAAGGTGTGAAGGAATTCCTTCTGATAGGGTTAACTGAAAGTCCTAATTTGCAGATACCTCTCTTTTTGCTTTTTATTTTTATTTACTTCATCACACTGTTTGGTAACTGGGGAATGATCATCTTAATCTGGTTAAATACCCAACTTTATACTCCAATGTATTTCTTCCTTAGCAACCTTTTTTTTCTGTGAAATCTGCTATTCTACTGTCTTTGCTCCTAAGATGATGGTAAATTTTCTGTCAGAGCATAAATCTAACACATTTTCTGGATGTGTTATACAGGGTTTCTTTTTTGTAGCGTGTGTAACCTCAGAGGGTATCCTCCTGTCTATGATGGCTTATGACTGCTATGTGGCAATTGCTAATGCCCTGTTGTATACAGTTATTATGATCCAAAGAATTTGTATTCAGATGGTCCGTGCATCTTACTTGGGTGGGCTTATTAATTCTCTGACAAACATAATTGGTTTTCTCAAACTAAACTGTGGTCCTAACATTGTGAATCATTATTTCTGTGACATTCCCCCTCTTCTGAGGCTCTCTTGCTCTGATACTGACACCAATGAAATGTTACTTTTGATCTTCTCTGGAGTCATTGCAATGTTCACCTTCATTATTATCATGGTCTCTTATATTTGCATCATCATTGCTATTCAAAGAATCCACTCAGCTGAGGGGAAGCTCAAAGCCTTCTCCACCTGTGCCTCCCACTTAACAGCTGTGACATTATTCACAGCATTATTCATTATGCTGTGACCTTTAACTATATCCAGCCAAGCTCCCAATATTCCCTGGAACAGGAGAAGGTCTCTGCTGCTTTTTATGCTTTGGTGATTCCCATACTAAACCCACTGATTTATAGTCTGAGGAATAAAGATGTAAAGATGCAGCAAAAGGACAATATGGTGGAAGAGAACCCTCACTTGACTCACTCATGTGTATCAACTTGCTAATTTAAATTTAACTTGCAGAGAGACCAGAGACTTTCTTTAAAGTTGTATCTGTATCACATTTAGCACAAATAAAAATATCAAAACATTCTCAGGAAATTTGGAAAGGGAATGATGAGTTTGATAAAAATTAAAAACTAATGTATTTGTAATTCACTTTTACAGTTTTGGTCACTTAGTAGTTGTTCTTTTTTCCTCAAAAGCTAATACGTAATATCTTCTGACAAATTCTTAGGCTATATTCTGAAAGAGCTCACTATGGATTAAAAGAATTTGCATTGACTCAAATCAAGAGACTATTATAGCAATAATAGGGACACAGCAAACGCATTGGTGTCTCCAAGAAAAGTTGAAATTTTTCTTTGTCCAATTTTCTTAGAATACAGTAATTATTTTTGTTCTAAAAATTCTGTCTTTCAAGTCCAAATGCATATCTTCCATTTTGTATTTAAACTTATACATTAAAGTGATATCCTAGAAAATTTGTTTATAGAAACACAAAACTTTCATTATTTAAAGTTTGCTCATTCTGCACACTTTTATTTAGCACTTTTATTGTCTCAGTTACTATGTGATTCAAACCTAAAGAGGTCTATTTTGGAGCAAAAGCTGTTACAGTAACAAGGAACAGAGGAATATGAGAAATAGGAAAGCCTACTTAAATACAATAAAATATATGAATTTGACACTGGCATGCTATTTTCAAGCAAAAGCAGTAGAAAATAAGACTGACAAGTTATTTAGGACCATATGTGTGAAGATCCTTTAATGCCAGGATAGCATGTTTAAAGACTCCTTCACTGGCTAATAAGTAAAGCCCAAAATGATAAGTAAATGGTATGCTTTAGGAAAAACAGTGCTTCATGATGGCACTGTTGTCAACAGATTGAAAGGTAAGAGCAAACTGACAAGTTGGGGAAACTTACTATGAACATGTTTAAAAATAATTACTCTGATGCAGGTAAGAAGTGTGGTAGGCATATTTAAGAGATGGTTCATGTAAATCACCAACAGTACTTGGAAATCTGTTATATATTTATATATTTAGAAAGGGAATAGGTTTATACGATTACTGGAAGGATTTGAACTTGTCTGTCACTATTAAGAAAAACTGATTAAGAAAGGAAAAATGAGATGTAATAGCCTGAGTGCCATTAGAATTTTTGAAGAAAGATCTTTCTGGAAAGTGTATAATAGCAAGGAACAGAGCCTGAGAGTTGGGAAATTTCCTGGAGTGTTCAAGAAACAGCATTAAAGCTAGAAACTGGAAGAAAGAGAGGGAGGAGAATGTAGCAGATGTTGCTAGTGATAAAAGGGGGCATGATCACGTGGGAAATAATAAAACCTGTAGAGACTTTGGCTCTGAGTGAGGAGAAATGCAAAGTGCGTCAGATAGATGAGTGCCATGATACAATGTACACATTAAAAAGTCATTCTGGCTGTTGTGTTGACAATATACACACCATAGAATGGCAAGCCAGGAAGGAGGCTAGGAAATGATTCAATTAAGAGTCAGTGGATGGTATGTTAGATGACAGTTGTCACATCAAAAGTGGTGAAAGATACAAATACAGGATACATTTTGATTGTACACCCAACAGGATGGTGAGGAAAAGAGAGTAATCAAACTTCACTCTAAAGTTTCTTTAAAGACAAAAATGATCATAAAATCCAACAAAGTCAAAAATATATATTCTTTTCAAGTGCATTTGCAATATTTAGAAAGATGACCATGTGATGAAACAAAAAACAAGTCTGAATACATAAAAAAGGATGGTGCATATAACTTTTAAACTGTGGAGAAGCCACTTACAATTTCCAAAGTGATTTTTTTATTTGTAAGGAGAAAATAATTATACTTCCCTCAAAGTTTCATAGATAGATAGATAAATGATATAATTAGGTTAGATAGATGGTCAGATACATACATATATAGAGATGGATAGGCAGGAATAAACACAGATTTATTGAAAAGCAAAAAGGAGTTTAGTTTGTAATATTTTATATATAAAAATATTATTTGGATTGTAGAATAACTTAAACACACAGCTTGTTTTCTACACAGGAAATTTATCAGTCTTGGGAAGTGTGGGGAAGTGGGGAGTGTTGTAAGAAGCTATTTCAGAACAAAAAAGACAGGTGAAATCTCCTTCAGTCCTGTTGTACTAAGAAGATAAACTCCTGCTGAGGAAAGGACCAGGAACAAATGTCATGCAAGTCTCCTCTTCAATAGATTGCCAGATTTTGATGCTTCTGTAAGCCAGGACACTGAGGATGCAGACTTTTCCTTCAAAAGCTCAAGGACCACTCTATATGCTGAGGCTGAGCTAGAAAGGCAGAGTAAAAACTCCTCATTCTAGGTTCTTGTTTGATAAATGCCATCAAATGGAGAGCCTTGTATCAAACACAAGACCAGAACCCCCCTCAAGATATTTCCTAGATGTTGAAAATTTATAGGATAACAAGCTTAAGTCACACCTCCAGAGTTGAGTTGAAACTGAATCTCCTGCAATGTTTAAAAGTTGAAGAGAGACAGAGAAAGAGAGAGAGAGAGAGAGAGAGAGAGAGAGAGAGAGAGAGAGAGAGAGAGAGAGAGAGAGAGA
>JAQZBX010016047.1:16792-36966 GCA_029593785.1 Cabassous unicinctus | reverse complement strand
AAAAAAAAAAAAAAAAAAAAGAATTAATGAGATATTTATCTTTGTACTTCTCACACAATCCTCATTAGAGTTTGTCAGATTATCTCTTTTTACATCTTGGGAATAAATAAATGGAACTGACCATTTATTTGTAATACTGATTGATTTACCAGAAGCAATCTAGATACACACTAATTGATAAAGGCAGTCTCATTTACATGATGGCCTAGAAGTGGAGATTCGAAATCCAAGGTCTAAAAGGGGCACACGGCAGCTAGTTATCCAACACATTTCTTTGTCCCTGAGTAATACCACTGCCAATGTCCCCTTGATAGAGATTTAACCTAGAAATCCGTGAGAACTTCCACCCCACTCAATGCTTAAAGCATGAAACAGGGAAGAAATATGGATGTTGCTAGAAATGATAATGACCTAATTAACAGGGAATTTGATTTCTGATTTCTATTCTTTTTTTTAAAACTGTGACTTAAATATATGCAAGGTTCTATACCGACCTCAGAAAAATAACTCAACATCTGAGAGGCATCACTGCTAGTTTTTCTATCAAACAGTGATTGGGAGCAAACATTATCTGGGGCAGATATCATAATGTTATTTTGTTGATTTACTAAGAGGATTTGATCTTTGCTGGTTATAGTTGAACTGGAACTCTAAGCTTCTATATCTCACTACTACATGCCTTACAGTTGATACTTTTGTTTATTACTATGGAGTTGGAACACTGTACTATTTAACCACCTCATTTTAATTATTAATATGCTAATCACTGATGGAAAAAATAGTAGTCCAGGATTTTGACTCTCCTAAGTGATATGCATCATCTTTGACTGGTTCTGCTATTGTTGGACTGCTTCCTTTTACCCCAGGATAGGATTCGTTTTGGCATTGCTTATTTAAAGGACATATGTGTAAATCTCCTCAGTAACCTGCAAGTGCCCAGCACTGTGATTCCCTGTTCTCTAACCCAGATCTCCTGGAGAGCTGAGTGCAGAGACACTAGGATCCTGGAGCTCTAAGGTCTGCTCCTTATTCACTTCCCCACGACTTAGAAGATTGTGGCAATCTGATTTATTCTTTCTCTGCATCCAGAGTTTACTGCTAATTCATGCCCTATTATATCTAGAGCATATAAATGAGCAGATAAACAGGAAAACAAATCACTTAGCAGAAAGTGCTAATTAAAGGAGAGAGAGGGTGGGAGGGATTCTCTAAGTACCACGGTTCTATTGTAATGGTTGTAGTTGTGGTTATAAAATGACATTGTCTATAGTTCTAGCTTCTATGTGAATTAATAATATATGCTACTTAACTCACAAGACAGTACATTAGAACAGTAGAAGTTTTTGATTTTTCAAATTATCTTTAAATCTATGTTTGAGAACTGCTTAGGTGAAGGTTTTATTTTATTTCCTATACTTCTGTGGGATAGAGTTTATGGCTATGTTTTATATCCCCAGAGCATCTATCACAGAAGTTCAACAGAGCTGACTTAACAGGTTATCATCATGCTCGCAAACCTGGCTTATCTTCTTTAAATATCTACAGTTTAAATAAAGTATGTTATGAAAATAATTATGATTGTGAAAATATAGAATATAGTTAAATGAGGGATTCAACTTGACTTTTAAAATAGGAGAAATATTATATGACACTTGAATTTGCTAGAATTATCACATTTTAAATAATCTTATTCCTAATGGTCATTCACTCTATGCTCAGTATATCTAAGAACATGTTTGTCAACCTTGCTCATTTATGACAGCTCATTAAATCTTACAATAAGAGTGAGCAAGTATAGATTATTTTTCAGGAGTACAACTCGTGAGAGATGAGAGATGAGAACTGTGACAAAGCCCCACTTTTTCAAACATTTTATCTGCCTTCTAACATCTCTAGAAGTGACAATGAAACTTTATAACTGGTTTCTACATTATATCCCATGGCTGAAAATTTATGGTAGAGGAATAGCAAAAAGTGACATTATCTTGAACTGAAAAGAGAGAATGACTGAAGGTTAGAAGGAAGGTAAAGCTAAAAACGTCTTGCAATAAGTTGGTCTGCCTGCTTTTATGAAACATTCCTGTCCTTCGAGCCTTTGAGAAAGAAGATATTGTCTATTTTGCAGAAAGTACTGAGAAAAAATTGTTGAATATCATTGTTTTTTCCCTATATAATATTTCTCCATCTCCCCCTGACACCCCCAAACTCTATTGCAGCATTTCTACATCTAAGTACCTTTATTGAATTATAAGACAACTGTGCCTTTATCACTTTTTCATTCAAAATCTAACAAGGGGATGAAAATATTCTCTTCTTCCTGAAATAAATGGCATGCAGATGAGGGCTGGCTGGGACCAGCCATCAAATTCAGACCAAGAAATTAGTGCAGGACACAATGGGTTCACAAAATGTACACTATCTATTGACTTTCATTAATTCATTCATCCATAATCATTTATTGGATATGTTTTATAAATATGAAGCTATGCAGCAGAAAATGTTGATTCAAAATGCCCACAGTATACAGGGGGAGCACACAGTCTATTTTTTCTTGAGTTTGAAGGAAGCACCTATTCTTCTGTGAATTAGTTAATTGAACTTTTACATATTTATTGACCATTCCAAAGTATCCACAGTACCTGGCTAATGCCTAGTATATAGGAGACACTGAACAAAAAAGTATCTGCTCAGTGAATCACAGAAAGGATTCCAGTCAGCATAATAGGGGAAATACAACCAGTTTAATAGAGAAGGTACCTCCAACATTACAAATTCCTTACTGTACTAGACAAAATAAAAGCACCTCAGAATATTGCAAAAATCTTTCCAAATCTGGGGGATTGGAAAGAACCAGAGCTGTTCATGTTCTCTAATACTTAATCCATCAGCTGATGGGGAAAACAATCAGTTTGAAAAATAAGAAGATGCAGTTTCATGTTAGTTCTTTCAGAAAATGTGACTGCCAGCTCTACTGTTCATTTTCAAGCAACTGATGTGCTTTCATTTTTACACCTAAGAAATGGTGCTGATATTTACTTTGCTTCTTTTCCCCTGGTTTTCATTTTGTGTCCCATCCTACTTCAACTGTAGTGTTCCACCTCCCAGTGGAGGCACCTTAGTAAAAAAGAAAATCTCATGGCAAGAGGAAGTCCAAAGAACATGTGCTGTTTGATACTAGCCAACACTGCTTAGGACCTTGGTCAAGTTTGCCCAATCTGTAAAATTAGGGAGCAGAATTAGATGCCCTCTTTCAGTTATTATTGTAACATATGATTCCATAAGTCAAAGAAATCTTAAAATTTCTTCTGTGAGCAGAAATTTGTGATATAATAGGTGATCTGTTTTGCTCTGCTAAAATATTGCAGAAATATAGCATGCATGTGTTGATTCAATTTGAACAGTCTAGAGCCCTGCCACCTGACTTCTAGTTCTCTGATTTAAATGACTAGGCATCCACATCCTATCAGGACAATTTGGTATGTATTTGTGGGTCAGAGAAAACTGACAGCCTTTAATAGTTCTCAAAGATGATTCCTAAAAGGGGTAGATTGGGACTGGTGAAATTGAGATAAATGCTAAGTAGCCAGATTCCCGTGCTTTAAATCGCAAAGAGGTGTGTGACACATGAAGGCTTCAATGAGCAGAAAGTAGCTCTGTCCATCATCCATCATGGAAGGAGCATGGGGTTTGGAGCCAGACAAACCTGGACTTAAATCTGAGCATTGTCACTAGCTGTGTGATGTTGGGCAAGTTTCTTAACTTTTCTGGATTTCTTCCTCTGTAAAATGAAGCTATCTACACATATTTGGCAAGATTATTAGGAGTATTAAATTATCTAGAGCTAGATAGACACATTGCCGAACACAGTGGCTGGCAAATGGAAGACGTTTTTGTTAGTGGCTTTCACATACACAGAGCTGGTTCTCTGTACACATTCTGTCTTTGCTCTCACTAAGACATGCAACGAAAGGTTTATTCCTAGTATCAGTCCCCCGGATCTTTAGACACAGACATTCCCTCCACAAAGTAAGTGCAATTTTTAAACTTAAATTCACACTTCCCTGTTTCAACATTCTACAAGCATAGCACATTACATGTTTGATATGAAAGCATTTAAAAAAACATTTCAAAAGCAATCACAACATTATCAATATATTGAAAAGCCAAGGAGCTTCTCTTTGTTTCTCTCTAACTGCATGATATAACCAAGCACTCATTAAATCTATCCGTTTCCGAGGTCGCTGGCCTCTTTGAGTCATCTGCTCCAGTTCCCGTAGAGCACAGAGAGGAAAGCCCTAGGTTGGCATGATCAGGGGCACAGCATCAAATCACCACACTGCTCAGTGCCAGACGCAGGGGCAGATTCTGGCCTCCTGACTCTCCGTGTGGTTGCTGTCCTATTCCTTCTATTGGTCTCAGTTTTATGTTTGGGGATGGGGAAGGTAAAAATGACAGGAGGAACAATTTGCTTCTTTTCCCAAGTTTCTGTTACATGATTTTCCTTCTTCAATTCTGCCCCATATTTTATTGATACTTTAAGCAAGGCCTTTGAGGCCTTTGAGAAATTCTGGGGAATGGCTCCTGCCAACAGACAGTCCAGAGAGCCCTCAGCGCCAGTGCAAAGGCCATCTAGGACCAGGTGAAGAACACACATACAAACACTGGGCAGGACTTTGCTAACTGTCTTCTACTGACGACAGCTTCATTAGAGAGACTGTCTTTGTGCGCATTTTTCATTAGACAGTATCTGTTGCCAAGTTCTCTTCACACAAATACTTGAGTGTTTCATTTTGTTATGCCATTCCCTAATGACCCATTCTTCAACCACAATTCATGCATTTTATGTCATTTTAAAAAAGTGTGATAAGTAAAGATCACATGTAAAATACTTAGACCTACATGTGATGAACTACATCCTCTCTTGGATTGCTTTGTCCCCTCCAATTCTGGCATGTTTCCCCACAGTTGTTATGCCTCACCCATGTGTCTGGATGTGTCCTTTTCCTTCTCTGCACACCTCTGTCATCCCTGCCCTCAGCCTTTCACTCTCATTACTGGGATGCCCACAGATTAAGGACAAGAAACAAGCCTTTTCTTCACAAATACATGTCATTTATCATCATGAAAACGTTTGGAATCACACTTCAGTGTATAGCCTTTTAAACAGAAGGTACAGACTACAGGCTTCCCTTGATGATTTGGTGTCACTGTTCTGAGCATCAGTACCTGCAATACAGTAATACGCTCAGACTCCCAAGAGCACAGTATCACCACTCCTACTGCATAGGTCCTCAAACTTACCTTTCATTTTTTGGTCTATGCATGCTCTTACTAGTTTTTGTCTCTTGTCTGTCACTTCAGGTTTTACAGACCATCTTTTCCCTTCTGGTATGCTGCTTTGGATCTGCTTTGAGCTGGAAGTCCAGATAATCAAGGTTTTCTAACTATATTGAAAAAGGATAAATTGGCTTTAAGGGAAAGAGGATCAGAGAGCTTCTCAAATAAGGAAACCCAGATGCTTTAGAGCACTGAGTTAAGGCTCATGGTTTGAAATACATAAGACCTATTAGTTTCCTCAAAATGCAAAGTTTGTCATGAGGGTAGTACATTTATTTGTAAGTGCTACACTCCTAGTAAGATCTGTACTAGGATAATTCTCAAATAAGTTATTCTTTTGACATTGGGTCCAAAAGATCTTTTTGGAACTGTATTCTAAATACCTCAAGTTCTACTTTCCAAGATTTAAATAGAAGCCTGCTGAGAGCAGGGAAGAAGATGGAGATGAAGCAATGCATTAAGGAAGGAGGCTGCCTCCCTATCCTTGACAACCTTGGTACCTGAAAGACTGGGAGGTACCTTGGCTTATACATAGAACCCAAAGCTGCCATACAGGGTTCCAGCCGTATTTATCCAGGCTGGGTGATTCACCCTGTGTATCCTGAGCAGAGCACAAGTGCTCTCCATGGTAGCCTCCTTCCTGGTTTCCCAGGGCCACCTGCTGCTTGATAAATTGAGGAGAGGAGTGGTACTGGTTATGGGATTTTGTAATGCTGCTCCCCAGTGATTCAGTGTAGGGGCATGGGAGTCAGACAGACCCCATTTTAAATCTGGGCTCTGCCACTTGAAGCTGTTAGAACCTGGGTGATTTATTTAACTTCTCATTTGTAAAATGGGAAAGATGCAGTACCAATCTATGCAGGGTAGTTGTAAGAATTAAGCAAATCATGATAGATGAAGTGCTCAGCATAGTCCCTGGTACATAATAAACACTAAATGGATCTTAGCTCTTATCATCTTTTTTATTATTATACAAGACATGCATATTTGTTACCTCTAGCATGCCAGGAGGAGCATGTTTCTCATTAAAGTGGGCAAAACCCCAGTATCCTAATAACCACACATAGACTATCTGCATTTGCTCTTTCCTGTAAGTAGGAGGGGGGGAAAAGAAGGCAGACATTGCATGAAAAACGTACATGTTCTTTTTCACTCAATGTTCTATTTTGTTTTTCAACTTTTAAACTCCACTTTATTTCAAAACATATTCCCAATCATTCCAAAGATTTTCAAGCTGGAAAATTTTCTTTATTGTTGCACAATAAGCTAACTGCAGGTGCAAACTCAAGGGAGACAGACCTTGGAAATTTTAAGTATGTTACCATGGCAATGGTTTGCAAGAATGTGTATGAGTTTCATCTTAGCTCTCAAGCATTCAACCGAGTTCATATGTGTAGGTTCAAATCACTAGGCACACAATGTTTGCCATTCACTGTGCCTTCAAAGGTTTGGAAATAACTTCTCTATCCTTTATAACAACCAGAAACTATGAAATACCATTTATTTATTTATGAATTTATGCAAATGTGAAGTTCTAGTCATTCATTATCTGTTCTTCGCTAGCCAAACTCTCTAGTTTGGCTGCTTTCGGAGAGGCTTTATACATAAATTCAACTCTTAGCATTTTCACCATTGTTGAAAACACAGAATTGCACTCTCAATATGAAATAGCTGTAAAAATTTTCTACCGGATTTCACATTAATTTCCTCATTCAAAGAAGAACATATCCTTTGAGAAGCCTGATAATTACTTAGGGATGCTCAAGCATTCCAGTCTAATGGATCTCTTTAAAAGCATCCCCTCCTGCAATGGGAAAGAAAATGAAAATGTGTAATTCTAGTCATTAAATCATTGCCCCCCCCCAAAAAAAAAACATCACTACCATCACTTGTAACAAACACACACACACAAAACCATCATTTTATCTCTTTTGAACCATCACTACCCTCATGTTCATTAAATGGTTCGGTTATTAAAACGCTTCACAAAACGTTCTTTTTGTCCCATAAATGCATTCCACAGAACACTAAAATTGGGAAGTTTTAAAGCTATTTGGTACAGAAATAGTCAAATTCTCTTCAAATTACAAAGCTTTTTCCATCTATAATTAATATTATACAAATCAAATATATATATATATTTAATTCAGTCACCAGCAAGAGCTGGATTTCTGAGAGCGTAAATTTTTCGGTTTTCCTAGCCAAAAGCTTTTGCTGATCCATCATGATACAAAGTGCCCTACATAAAATGAGACCACAGGGGACCCAGCTATAGCCTGCATTAGGTTACAGACAAAACCTCTCACGAAAACATTATTAGCTACCAAACCCAGCAGTTATTTAAATTCACTTTGCTGTTTTAACTTTTACCCGTCTTCCAAAATACACAGGGATACACATGTAATCATTCTCTCGCTACCCTGCCCTCCCCCCAACTCTTTGCTTTAACAGCTTGTTGATGTGCTTTAAAACTGCAGCAGCACTCCACCCACCCGAACCCCCATTCTAAAGAGCCTACAGCAATGCTGGAATTAAACAAATGAGAACACAATAATTAGCTATGCAAACTGTCAAGTGGATCTAAAAAGAAAAACAACCCGGAAAGCACAACAATCAGCAGTTTCAAGCTCTAACAAGAATCTGCATTGAGTTCCCATTTATTTTAAACAAAAATAGATTAGGCATTTTGAAAAATGTTCACTGCAATTCCTATGGAAATAGGGCGAATGAGTTACTGCGTCTTTTTCATCTCTAATTTTTATGATGCTGATAAAGTAGAAGAGTCTTTTGTCCCGCACTTTCCAAATAATTTCTATTCTATTCTTTTATAACCAGATTCATTCCCAAAGATGAGCAGCACCAAATATGTTTCCAAAGTGGATATCAAATAGGTGAATGGGTCAAATCATAAGTCTAATTTCCCAAGCCCTTCCCCCAAAACCTCACCCAATCGTTTAGATTATAATTTAGTGGTAACTAAATTAAAGTAAGCACTAAGGACAGTCTTGAAAAAGAAAAGAACTCAACATATATATGATCTATTGGGTGTGTCTCTAGGTGAATGGGAGGAAGCAGGCATTCAATTCTTTCTGGGGAGAGGTGAGTGCTGAGTATATAAATTGTAGCTCAATGTCGGGTCTTTTTTATAGATAGAAACCACTGCCTCCTCCCTCATGGTAAGCATGCTGGGTCCCTATGAAGCAACATAGATTACCTCTTATCGTATACCTACTTTGTTTGAAATACTAATCTAATGCTTCCATTGACTGTTAAAATTCCCTTGACCCATTATGTATCCAGTAATAGAATTTCAGATTTTTTTAAAAATCCAGAATTATGATGAAATAGGTCAACTCGATTATTGCACATCTTTTGTTTGCTTCAATTCTCCTATCTTTAAACTGGCTGAATAACTATTGCCTATTTTATAAATTGGGAATATAAGGTGGGATTCCTGAAACAGGTTTAGGAAAGGACATAGTAACCTGAGATTCGACCTGGATCTCTATTATTTTCTAACTCATTGTTCTGAGGTAAAGCACCCCAATATAGGTAAGTTAGATGACCACTCAGGTACTTCAATCAATAATAATTAGGGGTAGCCCAAGACAGCTTGTGGTAAAGGTACAGTTAAGTATAATTGTGGTGGTGGTTACCTGAAGCTACACATGTGATAAAATGACATAGAAACACACACACACACACACATTAACGAGTGCATGTGTAACTGGTGAAATCTGAATAAACGCTCTGGTTTATACCACCTTTAATATTCTGCTTTTGATACTGCACTGCATCTTATGCAAGATGTTAACACAGAAGGAGGCTAGGTGAAGGAAGGGTGCAGGGGATCACCCTGAACATTTCTTTCCAACTTTCTGTGAATTTATAATTATTTCAAAATGAAAAGTTTTTAAAATATATAAATATATAATATATAGATACATCCCCAAATCTAATAATCTTTGATTTCATGTAATGGCTTGATAATTGCCAGAGATGAAACACCAATATGCAGGGCCTATTGATATATTGATATATCTATCCATCTATATATATAGAAGTGAAATTTATTGGCTCCAAAACATTCACTTTTCAGCTAAACTTGATAGATGCCAACTGACACTAGTGGTTTTAAGTAGTTACAATATAGACTATCTGTCCTGGTTTGAGTCTTTTGTGGACCCCAGAAAAGTATATTTTAAGCAAACCCATTCCTGTGCATTTAAATCTATTGTATGTAGGGCTTTTTGGTTAGATTCAGCCAAGGGATCTTCTGATTAGACCTCTTCAGTTAAGGACCTTTGATTAGATTGCAGACTCCAGGGTGGGTCCTAATCCTTTTTACTGGAGTCTTATATAAATGGAACAAGAGAGAAAGAGAGCTGCCATTTTGCCCTGCCATGTGAGAGAAGACTCCAGGACAGCCCACAGCTGCAGAAAGACTGAGAAACCCCGACAGGCTAAGAGAGCAGCCGGAGGCTAGAATTTGTGGAGAAGCTGAAGCAATGAGACCTCCAAAAGTCTAGGCCCAGGGAGCAGCTCAAAGCTGAAAGAGAAAGTGAGCCTGGAGGAGAAAGCAGAGAGAGACTGGCAGACTCTCCATTTTGTCTTGCCATGTGGCAGGGATGCAGAATCACCCTCAGATGCCATTCGATGAGAAGGCATCTCTGTTGATGCCTTGATTTGGACATTTTCACAGCCTCAAAACTGTAAAAATTTCCCCTAATAAACCCCTATTGTAATAGCCAGCCCATGTCTAGTATTTTGGTCCCAGCAGCTTTAGCAAACTAAAACACGATTTCACTGTGATTTCTAAGAATTAAGACATAAAATAATTAAAACTTCACCAAAAACAACAGAAATTGTGTCCTTAATTTAAAAGAGAAAACTAAAACAAAATACAAATAAAACAAACAAATTGAAAAAATATAAAGAAAGATTAGGGATTTACTGAAAATTAAATTTCCAGTATTTATATCCTGAGGACTCAATAGTTTCTGCTGAACTCTCTGCCCTAGGTATAATCTTACTTTCTGATCCTAAAATCCTACAAAAAATCCTTACTCATCTAAGAATTAAATTGTGCTCAATAAATTTCCTTTCAATTCATAGAATTTATTGAGTTCTCCAACCACCATGAGGTCTAAACTTAATGGCTAGTGATTTAGCAATCTTAGAGCCAGGGGTTGGTTTCAAATTTTAATTGTTTGAATGACAGGAAAGGGGATAAAGAAAGCCTCTGGCAGGCTGCTGATAGAGCCAAATTAGAAGAGCGAAAGCAAACGGAGTTGTAAAGAGAGAATGAGCAGAAGGAAGAAGAGGAAAGAAAAGGTTTCCTCCAGCCCTGTTTGGAGAGTGGCAGGGTGTCTTCGTCCACCTTACAAGTGAAACTCACGATAAAGGTACTTCAGACCTAGCAAAGGAGAGTTAATCTTTCACCTAGTGACCTGTGAAATAGATCTTTATTTCAAAATTCTGGAAAGGGCCTTAAAAGAGAGAAAGTATTATAAAATGTACAAATAAGACAATCCATCAAAAAAGATCTGCTTAGGGACTAGCCACCTAAAAAGTCCTTCAAATTTAGTTCTGTTGTGATAGCAAAGACCCCACATCTCCTAAACTCCAAACCTTAATTGCTCCACTCAATTTCTTAAGGACAAAGAACAGAAAAATACCCACTAGAGGATTTTCCCTTCCTTGAACATATTTCCCTAAACAAAATAGGGTGAAATAGAGGCAGCTGCTCAGTCACTTTAATCAATTAAAATGGACAAAGAATGGTGAGTTATCTGATAAGGCCCTTTTAGAACCCACGCCAGCGTCAATTCCACTGGTTAGAGGAAATTGGAAATTTATTCCCAATAAAAGAATAAAATATGTAATGGCTAATTAGACAAGAAAGATCCTAAGGGTGATGTATGGATCATTTGTTTCAGAGCCGCTGCAACAGATCCAGGCCCATACTTCATGTGGCCATAATGAAAGAGCTGGCTGAAGTGTGTGTTCACCACACCTCAAAACACCTCTCCCTTCTTCTCTCCTCCAAGAGCCACAGTGCCTCTGAAGCTTTGAAGGATGCAGGAATGCTTTAAAGATGAGGTGTTTCAAGCCAACTGTGTCTTGAAATCAACCTGCCATTATATGATTACACTAGAAGTTAAATGTTGGGAAGCAGATGTAGCTCAGCGGTTGAGCACCTGCTTCTTGTGAACAAGGTCCTGGGTTCAATCCCCGGTACCTCCTTAAAAAAAAAAAATTAAACCTCAATTGTATATGTCAATTTGTACTTCAAAACATTGGTTGCCAAGAGCAACCACTGAATCCTGGTGGGGAGTAAATCTAATACGGTTAGATGCAGATAGAAAATAGAAAAAAAATTAAAATGCAGTCACTATACCTTCTATATAGTAAAAAGTCTTGAAATTATAAGCATCAAAGTCCTAATTTCATTTCCTTGTGTCTAGGAAGAATATTTTCTTGCTAAAGGTTTCCAATTACTGTAGATGCTTGCAAAACATAGATTTTATACACAAATTATAATCACCCATAAAAATAATTTGTCCTTAATATACCTTTGGTTCTCGGTATCAACCCACTTTCTTTCTCATATTTATAGAAAAATGATTACAAACTCTTGTTCTCTGAGGATCTCATTTGGCATTTTGTTATGCTTTTTTCATAAATCTTTATCAGTAATGAGAATTTTTCTCAGACTATGTTGTTGATTGCTTATGTCACTACTTCCGTTCCCACTTCCATTAGAAGCCACAGTGCACCTTATTTCTTAGAGGAGAATCTGAAACTGATTTGGGGTTGAAGGACTTTTAGTTCAGAGTATGCAGAATTTTATAAAATATTTATTGATATAAAGGCTAAAAATACACACGGTAGGTACAGCATTCACGTGGGTAATTATTTAGCAGACTCAGCCCTTAATTTTACACCACGGGGTTCTTATTAGAAATAGTAGAGAGGGAATCAGAGTTTCTTGACACATAGTAATAAATGTTTTCACTTACAATGAATAATTT
This sequence comes from Cabassous unicinctus, assembly GCA_029593785.1. NCBI lineage: Eukaryota > Metazoa > Chordata > Mammalia > Cingulata > Chlamyphoridae > Cabassous > Cabassous unicinctus. The sequence continues at coordinate 24,595 of JAQZBX010016047.1, read as the reverse complement.
AGCCCCTTTGGCATCCATTGTATGAAAAATAGTTTTGAAATAACTGCAAGGTCTCTTAGCAAAGAGGGAGGGTTTTGGAACACAAAAAGAAGACCGGAGAACATGAGGTCCCATTTCTTCGTTTCCACAGAATTTTAGTTGTTTTTGTGATGTACACACTGTTAACTTTTTCCTCATTTGTCAAGATGATATTGAGATGAAGACATGCTGTTTCTTCTGTACATTTCCTATTATGAGTTTCTGGGATTCCAAGCTCCAAGCCTCTGAAATCTACTAGGCTTGCCTATAGAATGCTGAACTTTTCTATCCTTCGTTATGGAAATGGAAAATGAGCTTTTGCTATAATTAATGCTAGCCATAATTTATTTATTCTCATGCTAACTTGAAATGGAAAATTCCATGCGAAAATCCTAGATGCAAATTCATCTCAAAATTCTGGTGAGATGACTCAAGAAAATGAAACACAGTCATGTTTCTAAGACCACACTCTTTTTAAAACTTTTCTTCAAAAGAAAATTCACATTTACTCACACTCTAAAATTATGATGTATTACAGCTGCAACCCCTTCACTTACAAATGGAAAAATCAAGAACCAGAAAATTAAGAAGTTGTCTTCACCACACCAATAGCTGCAGAACGTTCTCTAATACAATGTCTTCATATAAATCAATTAAAAGAAGTTTTCAAACTAGATATGCTCCAAAAAATAACCTGTTTACATTGGGAGATGTTGAATTTGAAGTTAATTGGGAACAGCTATGAAGGTGGGTCTGCAGTTTAGGAGTTCTGGGCAGTGGACTGTATACATCTCCCAATGAAACATAAAGTGAAAAAGAGATGCTAAGACCAAATTGAGAATACTGACAAGATTTAAAGGGATGGGAAGAAAAACAGGAACAAATAAAAAAGGACTGTTTTTCTGCTCATTGTTTTTTCTCCTAAAATATTCCATTGAATTTGAGTGGAAACACTGAAAGAACCCAAATGAAGGGGAATCTCTCATAATTGGTGAGAATCAAGCCAAGTGATATTTAAATTTTCCAAAAGCAGTCTGATGACACTCAGGGGTATCTTTGACACAAGAATTCTAGAATGCATACTGCATTTGAACTTCTTAGTATTGACAGATGTATAATGGCTATGTAAGATGCTAACATTAGAGGAAACTGGACAATGGGTGAACTCTCCCTCCATAGTATGTTTGCAGCTTTTCCATGAATCTGAAATTATTCCAAATTAAAATGCTTATATAAAAATTTTTTAAAAAGGCATACAGATCTGATCAAACCTTACATGTTACATACAAGTTGTCAAAACTGGTATATATTAAAAATTCTCTTAAAAAAAGATACAGAGGAAACAGATGTGGCTCAACCAGTTGGGCACCTGCTTACCACATGGGAGGTCCCAGGTGTGGGTCCCAGTGCCTCCTAAAGAAGATGAGCAGACGCCGCACCCACTGCAATGAGCTAGACACCGCACTCGCTGCAACAAGCTAGAAGCTGCATTCGTCACAATGAGCTAGATGCCTAAACGAGCAGATGCCACAAGGCAGCAGATGCCACAGCTCGTGGGGAGCAGATGTGGCTCAGGCTGTTGGGCACTTGCTTCCCATGTGGGAGGTCCCGGGTTCAGTTCCCGGTGCCTCCTGGAGAAGGCGAGCAAACAACAAGCAGACAGATGAGAGAACCATCTGGGGAAGGGGGATAAATGAAGAAAATAAATTAAAAAGCAAATAAATAAATCTTTTAAAAAAATAGATACATATACATTTATAAAGAAAAATAAATACAGCCCCACAAGCATCAAAGGAACCTATACATTTCTGTCCCCTTCTTGTAATATTTACAGATATAAAGCCTATTATTAACTTCATTTGAATGGCATGTCTTTGGCAAGGCCCTTAAATTACAGACTTTCAAATATGCCCAGTACACCTTTCTAGTTCATTCTATCACTTTCAGCCTTCATCTCTTCCTAAAGTACTACAGAGGTGACGCATCATTTAGGGAATTTCTAAGTAGAGAGAGATAGGCTAAAGTCAGTATTTATTTTGTTATTGCATCAGTAGCTTTTTGTTTAAAATGCCACCATCTATGTAACTGAAATCTTACTGGCTATGTGGAAAACCAAAAAGTCATGAATCTAGGAAACTCTTGTTGCATGGATGTTTTTAAATAGTGACCTAAAAGCTTACTTATCCCTAGCTTGTAATTTGTACAGCAATCAGGAACTATTTAGTTTTCTGTTTCATACCAAGGTATCATTTCAGTCACTTCTAATGAATGGTTCATAAAGTTTCCCATAATTATTCATTGTATTTAAAACGACATACTTTGGAAATAATAATATTGATAACCATTCTAACAATATGAGTAGACTGTTTACATAATTATCATGTACTCAGAAATTGTTTCATCCAAAGCCAGATCCTTGCTTCTTAACACACTCACCCACACTCACCCACCCCACAAAAAAGAAAATAAAATCAAGAAAGAATGAAGTAGAATCAGGCATACTGGAAGTTAATGCTAGGGTAACTTACTGAACTCACTAAACTATACACTAGTGACTTGAGAATTAAGCTTACCCCAAAAAGTCAATTTACTATTAGAAAGACGGCTCAATATTTCAAATATCCCAATCCTCGTAAAAAGAAACCAATTTCTTGATTTTTAAAGGAAAACAGTGACAATGGCCAATTTTAATGATAATGAGAGTGAACACAAACTAAATATGCAGTTGATTTTAAATAAAAAGTTGCACACTTTTTGCATTACTTTTATTATTCATTTGGCATGAAAACTTGCTTTCAAGAAATTATTATGTAGAACAGGAAACAATCACCCTGCCTGATTTTGAGACAAGCTACTTGAGAGCTTGCCTCATACTCAACTCTCCTCAGTACCCTTAATCCACTGCAGAGGCTGGCGCTGACATAATAGGATGCATAGCCCACCTGATTGGAACTGGTCTGATTTTGTGCTCCCATTTATTTTGTGACTGCATTACTAGGGGTGTTCAAAAAACACAGGGGACAGAAACCAAATTAGCATTAGTGGGTGCTTATTGTTTGCTTATACATTATAATTGTCAACATTTTGGGAAGAGTTGGTACACTTCTTGAAGGCTAAAGAAACTCTTGGCAAACTCAAAAGTGGCTATTCATCCCCAAATTTGTGCTTTTTTATGTGTTGCCTTTAAGCCTATCATTTAGAAGCTACATACTTAGCAGAGTTCTATATAGACACACATTCAAACACATACTACGTTCTTCTCTGAAAATACAATGGCCCTACTACAAACCTAATGGATAGGTGATCCACACTCAGATTTACCTCGGCTAATTGAGGAAAGTCATGGTTTATTATTGAAAACAATGTTTTTAAGCCAATAGGAAAGTAAGTGGTCCAGAAAGCACATCTGGTCATGGAAAGTAATCTATTATGCAGATAATTCACATGTGGGTAACTGAGAATTGACTTCATGAGGCTATACCTGTGCAACTCCAAAATAAGGAGCTTAAAACAGTAAATCAAAATTCTATGAAATATTTTTGATCTGACACTAAAATAGTATTGCTCTGAAGTCATAAAGGCAGCCTTTGTTTTGTATATAAAATATATAGTATATATAGTGTTTTTTATATGTATATAATATTTTTATATTTATAATAAATAATTTTTCAATATAAGCAAACTCCTTCACTGGATGGTTGGGAAGGCATTTGGTCTTTGATTATGCTCTAGCAGAGTGTTCAATTTTGGAAAATTCAAAAGTCAGCCAGGGGAAGGCATTTCCCCATACCATGAAACCTCTACTTCCCCATGAATTTATTAGTAAATCTAGGTTGTGAATTTATACAACCATATTTTTGGGCAAAAAGCCGTAATAGGCTTAGAACCAAGATTGTAGTATCCTACAATACCCATCAGGTTTGCATGAAAAAGCAGTGGAACAAAGGTAAGAGCCTGTAGATTCCAGAAGTGATTTCTTTTGGGGACTAATTTCTTTTGGTGCTCTAAAATAACATCCAAGCCATTCTCACCATTACATATAGTTTTCATTTTGTGAATGAAGCAGTACTTAAAATAATGGATCCTTTATTAAAAATAACCTTACATTATAGTTGTGGGGAAACAGTAAGAAACATGGGTCAGCCTTTTTCAGTGTTAACAAAATTATCAAGTTGTGGCTTAATCTGTAGTATCAGAAATATACAGCGCAATATTGGAAACAGAAATACATGACTTATTTTTGGAAAATAGTTCTGACATAGTTTCTAATATTCAATCAAGTGAATTCAAATGAAGGTGAAAGTTTGAGCAGCAGATGGAAATGTGTAGTGCTCATCACACAACTATGGCCAAAAATACAGAAAGTCTCATATATTAAGAATATTTTTGCTTTTTTGTGGTTGCTATTCAGTTTGGACTCAGTCTGTCTTGAATGGGCTAAGAGACTGTAGACACAGTCATGGATTTATAACTGGTTGTGAGTCCAATTATCTGATTCCAGAGTTGCCTACCTACTCCACAATACTGTATTGGCTCCATTCTCTATGCCACAGCGTAGAGGGAAAGAAACCTCAGAAGATTCACATATCAACTGTCAAACAAATGTAAATAAGATAGCAGAAAGTAAAATCAATGTTCCTGGGTCAATACTGGTAACCTTAGTAGAAATCAAAGAAATTCAAAGGCTAAATATACACAAAATGTATAAAGCCAAACTCAGTGTCACTATACCCTGCTGAATTGATACATAGCTTATTGTTTATGTTTAAAAATCTTAAGCTCTGAAGCTAAGGACGACCTATCTTCTACAGATATTTGAGACCATAACAATAGGTAAAGCAGCAGAAGAATAATAAGGCTGGGAGTAGGGAGAATGGGAAGTGAAAGAGAGAAGACTGAGAAATAAAATGTCCCACTTGGTCTAAGTATAGCTAAATATCCCCAAACACTGTGCACCTATGGATTTTGCTAGTGCTCCTAATGCTGGAATTAAGAGCACTAATTTTGATAGGGTGAAATCTTGTTTCACATGCCTTTTCCAAATGGGCAGAGTGAAAGCTTAGTTCTTAGAACATTTAATCTCAACATAGACAAAAGCTGAAAGTTCTTTTGCTGTAGATGTATTGGCTACATACTTTTTTATTTCCTGTTTGAAAACTAAAGAGTGCAAGCTAAGAGGACTTTTCTCATCTCTTAGCATGCTGCCTACTGCATCCATCATATAGCTAATTGATTGCACTTGTAGTTTATAAATGCACACAGATGCTGTGGGATGAGCACATTTCATAAATTAAAGGAGCATATGGGAGAAACACAGACAGTAACATTTCATCATAACTACCCAAAACATCCTTAATATGCAATACTACAGCACTAATTATTTTGAAAATATGTAAGCATTTCCCTGGTTAATGTCTTGTTAAGAAATTTGTTTGGCCGTTGAGCCCAAAGGCTACTGCGACCAGACTTTGAGTACCACTTTCAAGGCCCTTCTAGTTTCCTTGCACTTTGCCCATAAGGAGAATGTGGCTCTTGATTGTGAAAAGTCAGTGAATTATTTATTCTTTATCACTGAGTCATCTTGCTTAATGAACACCAATAAACTTTCCAAAAGTAAATATCTTTCCAAAGTTGTGTCTCAAGATTATTTTGCTGTTTAGTGGGCTCTTCCCATTACTTTCTAAGGACAGAGCATAAGGTAAAAGGACTGCAGAAATAATAAGAAATTATCTTAATTCTTTGATTCTGGGAAAATCAGTATAAATGATATGAGTAAATTATCTTGAATTTACTTATTTCAAGGTACCAAAGGTAAATAAAAGTTTTCACCCTTTTGTCCATTTCTATTCCCTGCCAAGCCAATGTCACAAAGATGAGTCAAAATAATTGATATTCTGTATTTTATGCATGAGAAGTTGTAAATCTACAACTTCTCTAATAAAAAAAATTGAGAGAAAAAATAATAGAGACATGCAACATGGCAAAAATTCCTCTGGAGAATTAGAATTCTCTACATACACAAAGGCCACCAATCAAATGATTGACAAGTGAGCTTTGTGCAACTCATGGACCAAAAGATGTGCATTTAAATGTTTTTCATTTGTGTTTTATTTGGTATACTTTGGCAACATGATTTCGGTCAAATTAAGTTGGGCTTAGGACTGGAAATTTTGCCTGAATTGATCTGAAATTTTGAAAGAACCATTAAAATCAGAGAATTCAGAATTAAATTGATTTTCATGTTCTCCCAGCCCTGTGACCTTTGTGGGCAAAGGCTATGCCCAGTTCTCTGGGTGCTTGGATAACGGAAGACTTGACAAAGGATGCTGAGAGATTAATTTCATTTCAGAATTTGAACTGGACCTTGGTCAAGCTCCCGGGAAGCACTATAAAATTGACAAATACTTAAATAAAACATTCAAAAACCTTCTAGAAATTAATATCTATTTAAAAGCCAGAAGTTAAATAACAGTAGATTAATTAGCATTGGGCTCTTAATATTTTCAAAATTGAAAGCTAGCTTCATTAGGGATGCTTGGCTCATATAAAGTCTGGTAAACCATAAGTTTAGTAGTTCTTGCTATATTTATATTTAGATATCACTAACTCAAATATTATAATAGCTTAATATTAATTTCGATGACACCTTTTCCTGAACATGACAAAGAGAACAAGGTTACATTTTAAATTAGGCAGCACATCATTTATAATCCAGCAAAGCAACTTCTGTTCATGGGATTTCTTCCCAATCTATAAGGCAGGAGCTACCTAATTTAATAAAAATAGCTGCCACAAGAGCCACGACATGCTGTCTCATAATTTAAGGAAGATACAACCAGAAGTTCCCAAAAGAAGAGAGGTCAGGCTTCCTTCACTATTAAGCACACCCCTCTTCCCAACCCCCCACACCTTTTCTGATATGCTTTCCCCTCAGTCCTCCATCTGCTCCGCCTCCACCTATTGTGTCCACTCACTGCCAAGCATGCCAATTCCATCTGGCCAAACTCTTGCTTCTGCTAGCTCTAATTCCCATGGGCCCTGGGAAATGTTAGAATGCCAAGACATTTTTGCTCTTCACTAGAATACGGACTAGCCAGGAGGGTATCAATGATTCCCCCAAGGAAATTCACACACACATGAACATGTACATAATCTCTCTAAGACACAAAGAGCAGTTTAGAATCTTCTCCTAGGTGAAAATCAAAAGACATTTTTAATGCATTTTTAAAAATTGGAATCTTGCTATCTTTCAAATAAGCAAGTCAAACCAGTTTAAACAATACAAACACCTTCATTATCCCAAACATGCAATTTTTTTCAGTAAGCAGAATTAATTAGTATAAATAAATTTTACCCAAACCTTATCATCATGAAATCTTACCATTTGTTAACCAGGTTTAATCAATGATCACTAATACATTTTCTGTTGTTCTGAACATGCATTCAATTTAGACATTCCACCTTTACAAATTCTCAACGAATATCCCACTCTGCCGCAAAAGCATGCATGGTCAGAATCTAAGAATATTTAGGCAAAATTATCACCAAGTCATTAACAACAATAAAGCAGTCTGGCAAGTATGGAAAGCAGATTTTATTCATGCTTTTACTTGAACCAATTTAATACAAATATACATATATAAATACAAACACACACAATTTTTCGTTGTCTTTGTCACAAGCATGCTGAAAAACCTCTGAAGCTCACAAAAGCAGCAAACAAAACTAGAAGCAATCATGCTCAGGGTTTAAGGACATTTTAAATTAAAAAAAAAAAAAAAAAAG
>JAQZBX010016047.1:0-16692 GCA_029593785.1 Cabassous unicinctus | reverse complement strand
CTCAGCACCGGCTGTGATAGAAGAAGCTACCTGCGAGTTTTCACAGTGCCATCTCATATCCATGTCTGTCTGGCTACCCTGCGTGCTTAGAGCTTTTTTCTTAATTCTTAATGGAAATCATAGGATATTTAGTCCATCCTCTGAAATCAATACTGGTGACAGGAGAGCTCCCTGACTCAGTGGGAGATCAAGATGATAAATTGCCTGCGCATCAGCCTGGCCTATCAGTGCCCTGCACACAGATGGGCGAGAAAAGACACAGAAAAGCCTCGATCAGCCACGTGTCAGCGAGGAGCCAATGGCTGACGCGCTCCTGCAGGAAGAGCTGCTGCAGTTCCGCCTGCAGTTGACGAGGTTGTTGGTACACAGCCCTGCCCGCGCCTCGCTCAAAAAGTCTAGGCTGTATCTGCCGTTGAATCCGCTTCCCAGGGGGGGCTGCACAGGAGAACTGACGCCCTCTCTACTCCCAAGCCAAATAAATACGTATTCTCATTCACTGAGAATTTTCTCTGTGTGCTTTCTAATCCAATGTGATTAGCAAGCAGAAGGGAAACTTATTTTTTTAACATCCCCAGCCCTTCGTGTTTTAGCCTAATATTAAATTAGAAGCCTTAAACTGTGCAATTAGCATGCAGCCCTCCTAACAGAATCGCCTCAAAGCCTTATAATTGTAATTATAATTTTATTTCCAAGTTAATGAATGACATTTTTTTGGGGAGGACACATTTATAATGAGTATTTTTATGGGATGATTTTGTAAAGGCAATTATGCAACATTAAGAAATGCATTATTATGCTTTTTTGCCAATTAGAACTGTTCCTCTTGAAAGACGATTTAAGTTCTTATAACTAAGCCGTTTTAGCTATCAATAAAAATAAAAACAAATAAACACCAAAGGATGTATATCCTGCTTCCCAAAGCCCAAAGAACAAATGTGTTATACAGTGATGGAAATATGTACTTATTTTTTGCTTTTCTTCTGAAATTTACAATAATTCTTTGATAAGCAGGAGCTGCACATCTGGAATACCATATGGAAACCTATCCCCATCAACATCTGCTTCCATTGATCACATTAGTAATAACAGATATCTTGTACTGTTCTTCATGGTAATTGAAATGATCATGTCTAATCTGACAGGGATGGCTATAAGTAATGAGACCATCGTGTTTCAAATGATACTATCATAGAGATTTGACACACACACACACATACACACATATAGCTGCTCAAAACAATTGAAGGGTCTTCAGGAATATATTTTATAGCAGAAAAGATACCCTGGGACATTGGTTTTCATTGCCCAATTTTAGTGACACCATACATTTTTAAGGATTATTTCTAAGTCCTTGTAGTGAGGTACTTAGTAAAAATGAATCTGAGAATAAATACTGATTGACCTGCTATTATAAATAAATTGCCACTAAGATTTACAATGCTGAAATCCCAAAGCTCATTTTGAGTTGGCAACTATATTTTTAAACAATTTCCTAAAAGACTGACCCTTATCAGTTTTTGGTTTTTTTTTCAAATATATTTTCTTCCTTTCTTTTATAGAATATTGACTATCAGTAAATTGTAAAAGAGTTTTCAGGTTCTTTAAAATATATTTTGCTTTGTGCTCATTCTATCCATTTAGCCTAATTATTTGAATAACAGCAATCCTCAACAATAAAGTTTAATTATTTTAAAAGAAAAGATTAAGGCTCAGAGTGTTTCTCTTCAAAAAGAAAATAACAAAAATGCTCCCACATATCCAAGTTTCTTGCAGCACACTAATTTATCCAAAAGCTAGAATCCATCTAATTATTCATCAGTAATGAACTGATCAGATATATTATGGTGCAGCCTTACATGTACCATAATATGCTGCAGGTGTAAAAAAATAATGTGGTAAATTCATATGTGCTTATATGAAGAGAGCTCTAAGATGAATTATTATTTGAAAAAAATAAAGGTACAGAACTTAAATTGTGTGAATTCTATACACACACATGCTTACATATGCAGAGAATATTTCTGTAAGGACATAAAAGTGCCTGATAAGAGTTAACCACAGTGAGGAGGGACACTAACTTCAGAGGTGGGATAGAAGCATAGTTTTTTAAGTACTATTTTGTGCATTTTTCCATCAAGTCTATGTATTACTTTTCTAATTTAAAAATTAATTAGTTCAATAAAATTATTATTTAGTTCATTTAGAAGAACATGACTGGTAGATGTTTAGAGGGAAAAGGAGAGGAGAAAGAGAGAAGGGTAGCCTACTATCTTTCTTGCAAAGGAAATATGGTAGGTTTGGCCGAGATGGGAACTGCCGGACACAGGTCCTAGTGGCTTTGGCTGAAGATCTCTACATCCCACATCCCTCAGAGTATGAGAAAAATTTTAGCGATCTATTTGGCTTTTCTGCTACTGCTGGAAAATTTTGTCTAGTTCCGTCAACTCTGAAGGTAAATAATAATACGACTTTACATGTATTCAGAGCTTTACAATTTAGAGTGAGGACTCATCCAAATTATCTCTGATTCTCAAAGGTAGGAATGTGAAGGGCTGATAAGTAAACGGTTTGGCCAATTAACTCCTCCTAGCTTTAGTTTTCTCAGCTGTTAGTAATAAGTTAGCAGAACTAAATTTGAATCTCAGTTTAGGGCAGGGGTTCTTAACAAGGGGTCCGTGAGCTTGAATTTAAATTAAAAAAACACATTCTTCTTCTGGGGACGTGTTGGTGCGGGTGTGATACATTTATTAAATAATACACAATATAGTGTGGACTTAGTAGGGGGTCCGTGGTTGTCACCTGACTGGCAAAAGGGTCTGTGGAACAAAAAAGGTTAAGAATCCCTGGTTTAGGGAATCATTTGTTGCCGCTTCAAAGGCAAGATACTGTGCATAGTTTCACTAGTAAAGGTGTAGGGCTGAAGACAAAATGAAATCCTTCTTCAGGTGTTTCCTACCCAGCATAAGCTTAGTATATCTGAAGAGCAGAACTTGGCTTGGCTGGTAGATTCTATTACTGACTCTTTGTTGTTGGGTGGGAGGGAAGGATGTGGTGTCAGATTCCAGTAAATTTAAGAGACATAAACTTAAGAACAATGATTTAAGTCAAGGGCTAATTATTTTCATTCTTAAAGGATTTTTAAAAATTACTGTAAGTCAGTAGTTTGGGCTGGGGCGGAGGGGGGGGGGCGGAGTTGTTTTTACCCTCTGGGGAATATTAAAGCCTGGGGGCATTTTTGGTTGTCATAACTGGGTGGGTGCTATTAGCACCCAGTGTACGGAGGCCAGGGATGCTGCTAGTCACCCTACAGGGCTCAGGGCAGCCCCTCACAACAAACAATTATCTGGACCAAAGTGTCCATAGTGCTGACATGGAGAAGCTCTGCTCTAAATACTAAGCTCGTCTACATAATTTACAAAGAGTTGTGTTTTGTTTTTCTTTTCTACCTTATGCTGTATTGTGAGGTATATATCATAGTGTCAGGGAAGTAAATTTAGATGGAGAAGAGAACAGAACTAAGGACCAAAACCTGGGGCACTCCTAAATTCAGTCAGTAAGAAGAGGAAGAAACAGCAATTGAGGCTGAGGAGGTGACCTGAAAACCAAGGGTAAAAAGTATGTTAGAAAGGAAATTGGGACAATTTGGTCAAATGCAGCTGATAGGTCAAGTAACTCTTTCTCCACAGATTTTCAAAATTTAAACAAAGATTTTGAGAAATTAATTTCATTGAAATTTCATTGAAATTAATAATACAAAATTTCTGACAGACTTGAGGTCCTTACTTCTCCCCACGATACTTACATTTAAAAACTCATGTGAGGGGGCAGATGTGGCTCAAATGGTTGGTTGTCTGTCTCCCATATGGAGGGACCTGGGTTTGATCCCCGGGACCTCCAGGTAAAAAACAAAAACAAAAACAAAAAAACACCTCATGTGGACAGAACAGTTAGTTACAGGGATCATAAGAGGGCTAGATGAGGATATATATGAGGTTTTTGTGCCCATGAAATTACTCTTCTAAGGCGACTTATGGGCTCTGAAGTCCACAAAGGCAGGCATTAAATAAGAACGTGAACAAATCCTATTTTGGACTACCCTACAGTACAGCCTGCAGAGAAGGCAGTATGCCACCATCTTCTCCTACAAGCTGTGGCTACAGTTCTTGTCCCTTGGCTGCCACCCAGTCTTTCTATCCATAGATAAGATTTCTGGGAGCAGAGTTCTCAGGACTGGCTTCACGAGCTTTCTCTCTGTGACTTCTGCCACACCATCCCCACCCTCTGCCTAGTCTTTGACATTCAGGTCAGTGATAAAAAGCCTCTGGCATACCAGGACATCAGAACAGCTTCAAGTCAAATTAATGGTCCTGTTGACAGGGAAAAATTGCAGGAAAGCAGCCCTAAGAGAGAGCACCATGAAAAAAAGGAGTGATTTTAAAAAATATACAGAAATAATCACATACTCTGTGGTGTGGGAGAACACTACATATTATAATTCCCTTAAAACTAGATCAAATTTTACAACTTCAAGAGGTTTTATAGCTCACATAATACAACTCCTTCATTGTGCAGAGAACAGATACGACACAGACAGGTTAAACTAATTGGCTTAAATTAAGTGACAGTGCCATTTTTTACCATTTTATCCAGTGGGTGAACATGGCATTGGCAAGTTTCAAGATACTTTCAAAAAATACCGTAATTATCAACCAGAGTAAGACTTAGAGGAAGGAGAAAAGTTGATGTCAAATAAAAGACAGAAAAAGGCCCCAGTACCACCTCCCTGCCCTATTGCTGCTGGGCTAAGGTATTGAAAAAAAAATTTTTTTTCAAAGATTCCAATTTAATTATTAGTTGTCCTTTTCTTACAATCTCCAAGTTCTGACTGCATAGTTAGAAACCCATATTTGCCATTTTCTCCCAGTGGGAAAGGAAAAGGATGTGACAGATGGGGGGTGGGAGTGGGGGGTGGGGGTGGGAGTTTCCCAGAGAAAGGAAGAAGAAATAGAATACTTCTACCAGAAAAGAGGATGAAGGAGGAAGAAGGAGGCAAGGCATCTGACTTGATGGTCCTGAATACCCCCTTAAGGATGAAAATGCAGGTAGAGAATGGCAAAAACTGAAAGCAAAAAAGCTTCAGGAATCTGCCCTGTTTCCTTTTTGGCATTCTAGGATACTCACACTCAACTCTGAACTACCACAATGGTCCTGGACATTGGGCGCTCTCCGTGTTGCTGTCATTCCCACTATCAGCAGCACCCAGGCTCTTCACCTCCTGATCCCATAAGTGTGCTGCCCTGGGTCTCCACCTCCTTCTCCCTGGAACCCACACCACATACACGTCCTTCATTTCAGTTCCAGCTGAAATGCAAATGGCCTTAGCTCATTTGCCATACGTGAGCAATCCCTCATAGCATTTAGCATCTTCCCCATCGGCATAGTATTTGGGTTCCACCTCACTAACCTGAAAGTTGACAGTGTTAGAACAGAGGTGCAAGGCTGTCTGGTTACTCTTCCTGATGTGCAGGGACAAGAATTTAGAGCTGAAGTTCTCTATCATGGCCCATGAGACCTGGTCCATCAGCTTCTGAGCCATGCTGAGGCGTCAGTATGAATGCTTCACAGCTAGTGAGTTCATGTCTATGGGGGATAACGTCTAGGTCCTCCTCCATTTTGGCCAGGACATACCCCCACAATCTTCTGGTGCTCTTCCTCAGCAATGCAGGAGAGCTGGAGCAGAAAAGACCATGGCAGTAAGGCCATGGTATTTCATCTGGCAGTTCATGGAAAGGCCAAGGAAGTTGCAATGTTGCATGTTCATCAAGTCGTCTAGCTGAGCTCTGCAGATGTTTATGATGGCAGTGGGTAGGGAGCTGGAGTCACTCCCTACCCTAAGCCTCAGAGGCTGTGTCTACCTACACTGCAGAGCCTGGAGGGCCTCGATGGTATGGTGGCCTGGTGGCAGGTAGACCAAAGCATTGAAAACATTTGCTATCTGTCAGAGAGAGTATAATCCTCCAAAAATAATCCAGTGGGAATTTTATATGGCCTGAACTGCAAAAGGAGAAGCTTTTGAGTTTCCTCCTTTAGAAGTCTTGAGTGGCTGCTAAATTTTACTTTCTTTATTTTATAATGATAACACTAGTTTGAGGTCATGGGATACCATTAAACTCCCATTAAATACAGATTAGTATTTGCAAGTAAAGATTGGAGGTAGGAAGTACATTAATGTCTATACAAATAAAATTCTACATATTCTAAATCTTTTGCTTTGCTTTACACTATACTACTCTTTTGAGTGTGTTCTTTACATTGATTATTTATCTGAGTAGATATAATTTTTAAAAATAAAAAGCACAAACAAAACCCTTTTGTCTCTTTTAATCCACTCAACATCATTGTTCCCAAAAATTATTATATTAATATTAAGAAATAAAGAAATTGAAACTCAGAAGGCTTAAATAACATCTACAGCAATTAAGCTAGCAAGTGAAAGTCTACAGACTACACATCAAATGTTCTTTTTGAATCAAAACTACCCCTGGCTCACTAGAATAGTGGTTTTCAAAGTTTAGCATGAATAAGAACCAACAGAGGAACTTGGTAAACACGCAGATTTCTAGGTTCATGCCTGGAGACAGATTCTCTGTCTTCCTTAGATGAATTCCAAGAACATGTATTACTCACTCTTATCAATGCTTTTTAAGAACCAAAGGATCATCTTGGAGTTTCAAATTCAGAATTTGTTTTCAGGAAAAGCCATATCAACAGTATTTCTAATGAGTAAAAATAGGGAGCTTTTTTTTCTTAAAAAGAAAAAAAATAGTTGGTAGGAGTGGTGTTCACCAAAAGAGAAACTGGAACGGAGAAAAATGCCAGAGCAGGAAGGAAAGATGCAAGTGCCTTAGAGCTACCCACCAAGGGGCAGTTGCTCAAATTGTATTTTTCAAAGTACAGAATATTTCATTTGAAAATATTTTTGAGCAAAGAAGATTAATGTGCAAAGAAGAAATGTGAAAATAGGAGCACTTACATAAAAATAGGGTGACCCTCTTATATCCACAGATAGACACTGGCTGAATTGGCTGAATTGGTCTCTACTTATTTGCTGTGATTAGAAACCATGAATATGCAAATATCTAGGCAGGCCCATTGGGCATACCATAAGAAATCATTTGTACTGAGAGTGATTTTCTTTAGTTCTATAGACCTCTAGAGAGAGGTAAGCTTTCCTTTATAAGATCACAACCCACTGAAATCATATTAGAGTTGTGTCAATTGCCTAAGACAATAAATTCACCCAGAAAGAAACCCCCAGTCCATTTCATGTGCCACAATGACTCAGGAAGATGAAGCAAGAGTGCACTGAACAGAAATCCTTTGGTTATTGTTTTTCTCCCAGCTAGTTCCAGGTTGGATAATTTAGACTCAAAGGGTATGGGTACTAAAATATGCTCTTTGTAGATTACTCTCTTTAGGATTTCTATTGCTTGTCCCTAACTCATTTAAAAAACACACACAACATTTTCTTAGCTTTTGGGCATATTACACATATCTCTTATTCCAAAAGAAGGCTGACTAGCTGTTCACTCTGATCCAACCTCAAGATTTGAGGGGTATTTTAGTTTCTCTGCTCCTAAAACAAATACTATATAATGGTTTGGCTTAAACAATGGGAATGTATTGCCTCACAATTTTGAGGGTAGGAGAGAAAAGTCCAAAGTTGAGGCATCAGCAAGGCAATGCTTTATCCCCAAAGACTGGTGTTCTGGTGCTGTCTGTCAGAGATCCTTGGGACCTTGGCTTTTCTGTCATGTGGTAATACACATGGTTACATGTTCTCCTGTCTTTTCCAGGTTCTGTTCACTTCCTGCTTCTTCCCTTGGCTCTTTCTCTATATGTTTGTATTTTATCCTGCCGATAAAGGACTTCAGCAATCCTGATTAAAGCCCAACCTGTTTCATTTGGGCCACTCCTTAACTGGAGTGACCTCTTCACAAGATCCTATGTACAAGAGGTCTACACCCACCAGAACGCAGACCAAGACCAAGAACATGTACAAACTGGGGTACACAATTCAATTCACCACAATGGATAAGATTAATAAGGTGAGTAGGATAATGCCTGGTACCAAACAGAATTCAGTGACCAAATATATTCTTGATGGTGGTTTATGAAAAGCATTAATCAAAAAAGCTACAGTCAATGGTAAATTCCATTAGAAGCAGGGAATGAAGGAAAGAAGGAAGGGAGGCAGGAAAAGAAAAAAAGCTAAAATAACACAAAACCTTACATGTAGCTGAGGTACATTAATAGACTGAATGTAATACTTTTGCTGGCCAGTGAATTCAGCTTGTCAGACATTATCAAACGTGAGTACCATCCCTTTCTACCTGCTTATGACAATGGACAACATTATCATATTAAACAACAAGAACGACTTGGAAAAGATACCTACACAGACGGCTACGGATGACTCATAACCCCATGTGTGAACACAAGCATATGTACACAGAGGCCACATTTTAACTTATCAGGAGTGAATGCTGTCCATTAATAAAACTGTGAAACCTGAGCTGGAGAAAAAAGTTCAGCTTGGAATAAACACAAAATTATAAGAAAATCCAGTGAAAAGAAGTTTTCAAATGATCACTCCTATAAATATAACATTCTGTGGTGTTTTGAAGCTGTATGTACCCCATGTTCTTAAATTTAATCCATTTCTCTGGGTATGAACCCATTGTAAGCAGGACATTTTGATGAGGCTCTTTTAGTTAAGGTGTGGCCTACTTCAATCAGGATGGATCTTAATCCTGCTACTGGAGTTCTTTATAAGCAGAATGAAATTCAGACACAGAGAGAGAAAGCCATGAAGCAAGAAGCTGAAATCAAGGAAACCCAGAAGAGAAGGGAGGAACCAGCAGATGCCACCATGTGCCTTGCCATGTGACAAAGGAGCCAAGGATTGATGGCAGCCAGCCCCAGAACATTGATCTTTGGAATAAAGTATCACCTTGATGATGACTTGAATTGGACTTTCTCTTAGGCTCAGAACCATAAGATAATAAATTACCATTTCATGGTATTTGCTTGAGTAGCCTAGAAAACTAAAACATATTGATTGCATGAGAAAACTTCAGCAAACAGATGTGCTTATTTCATGCAGACTCAATATTTTCCAGTAATGATTCTTCAAACTTTAGGTGCCTAAGAATTGGGGTGATTGCTAGAAATGCAAATTTGATGGTTTCATCTTGATCTACTAATCTTAAAGTTCTGGGGATAAGAATGAAGAACTACATGTTTAGCATGCATTCCAGGTGATTCTGGTGTAGGCTGTCTTTGGATCTTACACAGTCTCCTATGTTCAGCCCTACCCCAAGCCCCCTTACTGTGACATCATCCTTGGGCATAAAGGATTATCCAATTCAACCCCTCAAGTATTTTTTGAGTGTTTACCAAATATAAAACACATGCCTTTCATTTTGGGGTATGGAAGATTGAAAAATCTAGAGAGAGATTAGGTGGAATAGATTTCCTGGAGTAGGGTGTATTCAAGTCTTTCAAGTTTATTGAAAAATGGTAGGATAATTATTTTAGCAAAGGTACAGGCATAAAAGTGCTTTTCTTTAAAATGTTTTTATTCATTATATAAATGACAAGCTCCTTATTTTCTCAGCTCAAAAGCCTAGCAACTAGCCCATAATGAAATGGTCAATAAGTATTAGTTGCATTAATAAATATTATGAGTGTAGTAATGTAAATCTAAAAGTTAAGATAAAATCACTCACAATCACACAACCCCGACAAATTATTTTTCTGTTGTTGTTATTGATGCTGTCATTGTTTGATCTTCATTTCAGGTTCTTTTCCATTTCTTATTTGTTCACATATATAATTGTAAATAGTTGCAATCATAAAGATATAGTTTTATTCTGTTCTATAATTTAATATGATTGCACATGCATTTTCTACCTTGCTTTATAATATTCATTATCATTCTAATAACAATAGAATATTCAATCAAGTTGATGTATTGCAATATTTCTATATATTTTTTGGATAATGCACCCCATTTCTCTTTCATATTTCTTATTATAAATAACACTTTTCTTTCTATTTTTTTTTTCATAAAATAAATTCCTATATGTGGGATTACTGGGCTAACGACTTAAGCATTTTTATAGATCTTGAAACAATCTGCCAAACTACTTTTCAAAAGACTTGTTCTAATTTTCACGTTGTCTCCAGCATGCTATGTTCTATTACATCTTCACTGGTGTGAACATACTGTCTTTTCTATCTGGGGATGCCCTTTTCCCATTTTTTAAAAAATGTTGGCAAACTCCTACACACAGTTTTGTACCAAATTCGAAAGCTGTTCTTTCATACAGTCTTCTCAAAGCCCCTAGGTAGGTAGTCATTATTTCTATTGTGCTCCCCTAGTACTTTGGAATAATACTATTTTAAGCACTTATCAGAAAATTCTGCATCTGCTGAGGTAGTTGTTCACACTTTTCTTTTTCTTGTACTAGATTATTAGTAACTCAAGGCCTGAAACTCTGCCCACTTCATCTTTGGAACCTCAGCCTTTAGCACAGGACCTGGCATATATTAGATACTCAACGAATGCTTGTTAAGTAAACGATGAATGAATTAACAAATGAATGAGCAAATAAATGTGTCAATATGATGTTCTAGCAAAGCCTATGCTCTATCTCTGGGGGAAAAATGACCTCTTTCACCAACTCTATCATAGGCCACCTAGTCCTAGAAACACATATGTTTGTAGGTCTGTTTTTAACATACATATTTTGTTATATTTATATATTTTGTAGGTCTACATTTTTATATTGCTACTGATCTACTTTTGGGCCCTGCTGGCACAATTCTGCAGCCTGCTGTGAATCAGCTCTCTGAGTCTTTTACATCATGACTTCTGGGAACACAGAAGCCAGAAGGTATCTCTTTCTAGTTACAAAAAAAAAAAGACACCTTAATGAATTTAATAACATTAGGATTAGTGAACAGGATTAGATAACACCTTTGGCGAATACAACATGTACAATGCCCCACTTTGCATAGAGTATAAGCTAAAAAAATAACCCTTGATAATGAATTATTTAATAAGATAATAATTATCCTTACACAATCTATCATTTTACACATTTTGACACATTTTAATATACACTTTCATTTATCCTTATCAAAACTTGGTAAGAAGTAAAGACAGAGCAAGCACATCACAATATAATTTGAAAGATGAGGACTCTAACGCACAGAAATGTGGCTAGCAATTGGAAAAATCAGGGCCATAACTCAAATATTGGAGTCATATTTTTAGCCTTCATTCTAGTGAAATCATTATGTCCTGTTGAATTTTATTAGTTATTTAACTGATTTTTAAAAATGAGTTTTGAAAGAGTATAAACTAGAACAGTGTTTTAAAAAATATTTCGATAGCAATGGAAACATTTTTTTCAAAAGAATACTTATGAATAATTCAATATGAAGTGCAAATAAAATCAGAGGACTCTCATTAAAGTCAGTGGCAAGTGAAGGGAGGCTGTTTTCCTCTCTTATGGCTCCTGGTAGTTCCCAGAGCTTACACCCAGGAAACCACTATTCATTTGGTCATTCATTCATTCAACTACCACATATTACGGCCCAACTAGGTACAAATAACTGTGGGAAATACTAGAAGGTAAGAGATAGTTTCTTTATTCAAGAAGAAATCACACACACATACACACACACACTCCACTAACATATTAAATGCTAAATGCTACAGAAATTATAGTACATCATAAGCATTCTGAAAGTTCAGAAAAGAGGATTAACTTCTAGGCACAGACCCTGTAACTATGACTGCCGGGGAAGCCGTAGCCCAGTGGTAAGAGCATGGACAATGAGTTCAGACAGATCTGGGTTCGAAGTCTATGCTTGGGGCTTAGACCAGTTAGTTAACTCATTTTCTCTAACTCTGAGCTTTTTCCATAAAATGAGGATAATGGCAATACATATCTGTTGAGATTTTCAATGAGATATAAATGAGCTAATATATAACACAAAAGAAAAACTGTCATATGTGCAATGATCAATAAATGGCAGCAATCATTATTATTAATATGAAGTTGTGCTAGGCACTACCCAGACTATTTCAATTCCGTGATTCTAGGTAATCTATTTTTTGGCATGGCTCACTCACTAGGGAAGCAAGGAGTGTTCTATAGTTAATGAAGACCAAAAGATATGGCTTGATAAACACTCTTAGTAAAATAGTAGCCTTTATTTCAGTAGACATTTGTTTGTAAATCCTGGTTAGATCCATCAAAAACATTGAAGTCTCTAGTGTGCCCTGAGTTAGTCACTTCCATAAATGCTGCATTAGTTGCTTTAGAGATTCTCAACTTCACTTCCACTGTGACAAGCATAACTAATGGACTTCACAAGCATGACACACTCCCAGGTGTGTTCCCAGCAAGCTGGCTATAACCTCAGCCTTTCCCTTTCATTTAAGAAGGCATGCTGGAATGCAAGTGAGAGTGATGCTACCGTAGGCATACTCTTGAATCTACTCTGCTTTTTATTTTTAAAATGTCATTTAATTAGGCACTCATTTGGGAATGTAAACCATTATTAGTAATGCATTACTTACAACACACTTCACTTCTGATTGGGACATACCAATATGTAGCAACATTATGATACAGAATCATCACATGGCATAACCCAAGTAAATGCATTTGATTTGTGGAATCATCAAGAGTCCATCCATTCTGTGAAAAAAAATGCATTATATTCTAGAGACCACTACCAGGAAAGGATAGAGAGGGACAGTTTAAAAAGAATATGTTACTTGGCTCTAAATGAAGTGAAACAGTGTTCAGAACCCCAGAAGATATAGGGAACATATGGTTTTCATAAGTAATCTACAGTTTCTCTAACAAGCAATTTTCAGAATTTTTATCTTTGGGCCCCTTTTCACTCTTAAAAATTATAAAGGACTTGAGAATATTTTTGTGTAGATTATATCTATGTATATTTATTCTATTAGAAATTAAAAGTGAAAAAATATTAAATACTTATGAATACATTTAAAAATAGCTATATTAATCCCATTACATGTTAACATAACATGTCTGTTAAAAAAATATTTTCAAAACAAAAATTTTTTGAAGAGCATAGCATTGCCTTCCATTTTTGCAAATCTCTGAAATGTCTGCTTTAATAGAAGACATCTGGATTCTCATATCTGTTTCTCTATTCAATCTGTTGCAATATCATATCATGCAGCTTCTGAAAAATATCACTATTCCCTCATGAAAGAATGGGAGTGAAAAAGGCAAATAAAATCTTAATATTATTATGAAAATAGTTTTGACCCTTGAGGTATGAAAAGGTCTTAGGAGACATCCCTACCCTAGGTTCTCTGGACTGTAGTTTGAGAACAAGTGCTCTAAAGTCTGTAATATTTAGAAACTGCACTCATGATTACTTTTGATATCTAAATTAAGTATATGTACTATTCTTGTTTACCTATTTGAAAGTTTGCTGATGGAGAAGAACATCTCAAATATATTGGATATAATTGACAGCATGTGGTGGGCCCGGTTGGAAACATAGAATACATCAACATTTAATATACAATAAATTGATTCATCAATTGATTGAAACCTATGATGTCTTATGGTCCTTTATTGACCATTAAAATCTGTGATGTAGTAGCTTTTGCACAGTATGACAAGTTTCAAACCCATTATGTCAACATTCTACCTAAACAGAAGAAGCAAAATGTATCTGATTTATTTCAGATGAAACAAAGTTGTTTTCCTAAGCAGAAGCTACAACTTCTGGAACAGATATAGGAGAGGAGAAGCTAAAATTCTAGGGAAGTTGATATTACATATTTTTTGTAAGATTTTCCCTGATGCATCAGGCAGGCCATATTGCAAGGTCTAATCAATTTGTGTATTTAGTTGTAATTTCACAATTACAAACACTTGAAAGCTAACAGCATAAAAAGGAATGTCAATTTGAATTAGAAGTTAGAGTTTCATACATCTATGAATGGAAAGATTAAAAGCCTCCAATATTATTATTTTTATTTGTTCTACTTCAAAATCAGATCCTTTGAGAGACACCCACACAGTAACTCAGAGATGAAGCACTTACACATTTATCCCTGAATCACTGCAGAGTGGGAAGGTTGGGGAAATATATATTAAAGAGTGAAACAGTCCTCCTAAATTAAAGGCTTTATTACATAATAAATAATTTCTTTTACTCTTAGAAAATAGTTCTATTATCTTCTAATCTGGGAAACCCATGGAGAGAGACTTAGTATCTGCCACTGCCTTGGTAATCAGATAACTGTTTTGACTATTCTGTCAGAAAAACCATATATACTGAAAAAAAAAGGCTCTTTCCTGCTAAAGTCTGGATGGATAAGCAAAATAGCTGCTAGACTGGGAAATATAAAAAGGGGTAACCCATTTGAGTTGATTCTTCTTTTATCATGAGTTATAGGACAAGAGATATGCTAGTGGCCTTTTGCTTTCAGGAGGGGTCTACCTTACTGGGCTAGTGGTTGAATCACAAGGCCTCAAGGCTGAGTGGCTCAGTGAAGGATGCTGACTCAATAACCCAGTAGCCAAAGTGTCGAAGCTACCCTCCTTACTAAGCTCAGAAAAGGAGTTATTTCACTTAATAGTTCCATAGCTAATGATTCAAAAAAGCTATACTCAGTGTGAACAGAATTCTTTTAGGTATTTCATCTTAAGCTTTTTTTGTTCTTGACCCATTTAGGTAGAAAATAAATCCAAGAATCTGCTTATCCCACCTGTAAACACTTACAATGTACCAAAGCATTACTCTCCAAGTAAATTTGGGAAGGGAATAGAGGCAGATTTATGGATGACTAATATTTGAACCATAAAACATATCTGCCTAAATTCTAATAATAGGAAAATGATAGGTGTTGCAATTATACATCATTGCAACAACAGAGTTGGCCAAGGAACCCAAATAAACTGAATTGAAAATATACTTATAGCAGATTAATTTAAAAAGCAAAATTATCAGCAATTGCAACTATACCAACACATGTCAGGTAGGAATCCCTCCTACCTGTTAATATGCATGTGCTATGGGAGCTTTGCAGCATTGCTTAGCAGAATGGGGCAGCTAGAGCTAGATTATTGTGTCTGAATTCTTAGTAACTGCAATTGTATGAAACTTTTAGGAATACCAACACTATTTACACTATTTAAATTTTTTTTTAGGAGGTACCGGGAATTGAATACAGGACCTTGTACATGGGAAGCAGGCACTCAACCACTGAGCTACATCCGCTCCCCAATGAGAGTTGGTTTTTTGTTTGTTTGTTTGTTTGTTTGTTTGTTTTTAGGAGGACTGGGGATTGAAACCGAGATCTTGTACATGGGGAGCAGGCACTCAACCACTTGAACTACATCTGCTCCTTACTACTTAATTCTTAATAAGCTAGTAAGTAGCCCTTAATTACATCATGAAGATATTGGTTCAATGACTTGTGTCTCGCTTGCCTCAAAAAGCTAATAAAAGACTTACATTTCTGGTTCAAGTTGTGATCCATCAAGTGGAATGTTGGGTTCCTCAGGTCAAGCTCCCATATTTGAAAACCATTTCTCTAAAGCTTATTAAATATCCATGCAGAAGTGATCAAATAAGTCATTCAATGAATATGTATTGGATCTATCAAATGTCAGGCCTATTCAAGACTGTAGTGGACAAGACGAACAAGGCGCTTGATAGCATAGCATTCACCTTCTAGTAGAAAGGGTCAGAAAATCAGCCAGCCAGCCAACTTACCAACCATCAATGTCTTCCAGTCAGACAACACTAAGAGTATACTTTTATTTCAACAAGTAAAGTTTATAACTTGTTGCAGGAAAGGAAAACACACACCATGGGGAACTGTGAAACATCTTGGTGAGAGGGTGTCAGAGAAGACTTACTAAAGGATTTAAATGGACTTGTTTTAGATGATTCTGGGGAGTGTTCAAGTTCTGGATGGGAGGTTGTCAGGAAGCAGGGGCCATTCTACCACTGGGTCTGTCAACAAATCTTATCTATAGGGAGAAGAGACTAAGGTGAGGATAAAGTTGTGATTGGTAAAGAAGTAGTAGGCACTCATTTTAGCTGAGAGGCCTGAGATATTGTGGGTTGCACAGTGACCTTGTTTTTATCTGTGTTTATACAAAATTGTAAAGTAACTTTGCTTTGTCTCACTTTATTATGAACTCAGAGCGACCTTGTCTGATGTTGCTATTCTGTGAGATTGTTTTTGTCCAACCTGAGAATAATATGGCCTTTTTGAGAGCACCAGGTGAGCTGCTAACAATCCTGAGGCCTCGCTGTGAGGGTTAGACCAGATTCCTGCTTTTCTCTTTCAACCAATCAACTAACCACCAACCAACCAACCAATAACTAAATAAATATCAAATTAAAACAAAACAAAACAAAACAGGGTGAAAGGAGAGGGATCTTTATATTGGGTGTTCAGGGAAAGACTCTTGGACTTAAACACCAGAGGGAGCCAATACGTGACTTCCTGAAGGGAAGGGCATTCCTGTCCCAGAGAACAACTACTGCCAAGGCCTTAGGTTGTAAAGACCCTGAAACACTTGAGGAACAAAAAGAAATACAGTG
>JAQZBX010016046.1:0-36886 GCA_029593785.1 Cabassous unicinctus | reverse complement strand
ATAGCAGGTCCTACTGCTATTTTACCCAATACTGCTCTGTTCCTTTTTCCTTAAGATAATTTTCCTCAAAATATATATCTATTTATATCATTATGTTCTCTTCCACTAGATTATAAGCTCAATGGGAAATGGAAACTTCTGCTTTTACTTTTAACTCTCACACCAACACTTAGCATAGTGCACGGCACATATTGCGTACACATAGTTGTTTAATTAATTAACCTTCAGTTGCAATACAGAGTTAATGAAATTATTCTAATAAATCAGTACAATGAAGAATAAAAACACCAACTTTCAAAAATGAGTGTAGCTGTTATATGTATCATTCTGTACTGAATGTCCACCAGCTTAGTAAGTTTGCTGGGGAAACATCAAAAAGGGAATAAAATTTCCAGTAAAGATGGAGTAGTTTGTATCAGAATAACAGACCTGTGTATAGCAACTATGAACTCTGAACAAAATGTGTGAAATAACTATTTGAAAATACTAGAGAGAAACAAAGCACAGCAGGCAGGAACCGGAAAACAAAACAAAACACCTCAAACTTTCATTAAAGAAATGTACTGGGGTGAGATGCACATTTATACAGTTTTTCAAATGAAGTCATTCCTCAGTCCCTACAGTGCAAGATGGCTAGAACTCAAACAGAAAGCCACAGTCATACTTATCTGAGGAGTCAGAGGAGAGAATATGGGATTACCAGAACTACTAGAAAGAGAAGGACATATTCCTGATAGGACTTAAAGTAAAAGATGCCCATGATTAGTGAAAAGATGGAATCTCAGCAAAGAATTGGAAAGTATAAAAAAGAACTAAAATGGAAATTCAAGAACTGGAGAGTAAAAAATCTTAAGTGAAAAATTCTCTGGATAGGATTAACAGCATATTAGAGAATTCAGATGAAAAGGTCAGCGAACTTGAAGATAGACCCATAGAAAATCCCCAATATGGAAAATAGAGAGAAAAACATTTTTAAATGAACAGAGCTTCAGTGACATATGGAATGATATTATGGTATAACATATGCATAACTGGAGTTTTAGAGTGAGGGGGAAGGGAGAGAATGGTATGGAAAAAATTTTTAAATAAAATAATGTCCAAAATTTTCTAAAATTTGCTGAAAAACCAAGTAGTGCAGCTAACGCCATGTAGGTTGGATGCAAAGGAGTCCACACTTAGGTGACTTAAAGTAAACTGCTGAAAACTAAAGATAAAAAGGAAATTTTTAAAGCAGTTAGAGAAAACACATTAAAGAACAGGGGAACAATGCTATGAATTGCCATTGACTCAGAATAATGGAGGTCAGAAGACAACAGAATGGCATTTTTAAAATGCTGCAAGAAAGAAAAAAATAAATTGTCAAACAAGAATTATATATCTGGCAAAAATATCCTTCAAAAATGATGGTGAAATAATTATCAGATGAATGAAAACTGAAAGAATTCATCACCTGCAAATTTGCTCTGTAAGATATGCTGAAGGAAGCTCTTTAGGCTAAAGGAAAAGGATATCAGATAGAAACTTGGATTTGCAGAAAAGAAAAAGTAGTGAAAATGTTAAATATGTGTATATTAATTCTTTAAAAGACATAAGGCCACTGCCACTTCCCAAAAATTGAGTCCTAAAGCTGAATGTTTCAGGGATGTGAAACAGCCAGAACTGTCATACATTGCTGTTGAGAGTATAAAATGGTACAACCATTTTGGTAAAATGCTGGCAGTTTCTTATGAAGTTAATTGTAATAGCCCAAACTGTAAACAACCCAGAAGTCCATTAACAGGCAAATGGATAAACACAGTGCTGTATATTCACACAAAGGAATACTATCCAGCAAAAAAAAAAAAGGGAATGAACTACTGATACACTGGATGCATCTTGAAAACATGCTGAGTCAAAGAAGCCAAACACAAAACCAATCAACAGTGAAAAAAAAAAAAATAACCAGAACCATGGTTGTCTTTGGCAGAGTAGCAAGTTGTGGGGAGTGGTGAGATTAAATTGGAAAAGGGATGAGGTACCTTCCTGGGTTGGTTGAAATGTTTATGAGTTACATGCACCTCCACTGATTGTACACTTTGGATGGATTGTATGGTGTGTGAATAAAACTGATTTTTTTAAAGAAGTGCACGCACTTGTCAAAACTCATCAAATTGTACACTTGAAATTTGTGCACAAACCTTAGGGAAAAAAATCTGTAAATAAACATTAAACTCTAGTTAGGTTTGCTTTTTGTAGCCGAATAGGTTGGCAAATCTAAAAATGTGCTTTATGTACTTTAAGCTTGAGGAAATGAGTAAATATACTGAGGATAATGGGAGCCAGGTCCCTGCTTATTGGAAAAAGGAGTTGTAAATAGGGAAAAAGGGAAGACAACGGAAAGCTCGTGGTGTTAGATTGGAACTGGAGGCTATCAATATGAACACATGGTTTTTAACACGGATAGATAATGAAAGTAAGAAAAAAGGCAGGGAGATAAGGCATGTTTCCTTTATGTGTCTAGTTCTGTCTTTCTGGAAAAGAAAAGGCAAAATAGAAGGTAGTAAGTAGAAGGAATGGGAGACTGGTTCCCTTGAAATTGATTCTCATTAAATGTGTTGTGGGGCTTTTTCTTTCTGATGGTATGCTAAATATACTAATTGTGATACATCTGAACTATTATTTCTTTGTCCTGAGAAAGAAAAGGGTGTGAAGAATGAAAGAATTTTCAAAGTTTCAGTTTATATTGGTAGTTGTCTTGTGGTTAATCACTGGCTAATGAAAACATCTTAGCTGTTTACTTACTACACTACCTTCAGTCTTTTTTGGATGCCATGGGCCTCAACCTCCTTTTGTCTTTTTTCATTTTTCTCTGTTTAGCTTTACTGAAAACTAGTATATTTGACATGGCTTTCACCTTGTGGTATATAAGACAATTGCTCTCTAAATATATTAATATCAGTAAGTGCCTCAAAATCAAATTTTTTTTTCTCCAAATTATACTGGCAAATTATTTTTCTTTCTTTTTTTTTTTTTTTTGGTAATTCATGTTCAAGTATACAGATGTAAAAACAATCAAAATTGCTTGATAATGAATCAAATACATAGGGGAACAAATGTAGCTCAAGTGGTTGAGCACCTGCTTCCCACGTACGAGGTCTTGGGTTCAATCCCTGGTACCTCCTAAAAACAAAACAAATAAACATATGAAAAAAACAACTTTCATTGGGGAGTGGATGTAGCTCAGTGGTTGAGCACCTGCTTCCCATGTACGAGGTCCTGGGTTCAATCCCCAGTACCTCCTAAAAAATACCAACAAAACATAGATAGGTATGGTATGCCCAAGTAGCTATTTGCAAGGGATCAGTGGCTTTTTTTGCAAGTTAAAGAGACCCAGCCCTCCTTATCCACGTCACCTTGGATAACCGCCACCCTGAATCAGTCCAGTAGACATAAGTCAGTGAAAGCAGGTAGTTACTATGCAGAATTCTACTGACTCATTCATTAAACTGTTAGTAGGATGACTTCAGACAGGAGAAAACACTCAGCACAAGGAAATAACAGACCAAGCACCATACTTACCATCCAGTGGCTTGGCCTCTTCCTGCCCTCCTATGCTGTCCTCTTTTACACTTTCTGTCTCACGCCAGAAATCCTCCATGGAGGCACTGTCTACGGAGGCTTGTGAGTTGGAACGGCTAAATGCAGGAGAATGTAAGGATTCATTGGACAGCATCCTGTTAATTCTTCGGCAGTGAGGAACGGATTCTCTGAGGAAAGAACAGTAAAATTGGCATCATTTATTATATTAATGTCATATAATTACATTTGGTTGAAAAATTATTGGAGAAATGGAGTTAGTGAGATGGAGAGGGGTTCAAGGAAATGTTCTCCATTCAGTGGGAGCCCTTCTTTTTAATCCTCTATACTTCATAATGATGCTGCAGCTACACCGAAAGAACCTTGAACGTTTTTGATTTTTTAAAAATAATTTTCACACCTTCATAGAGCAGTATGCTATTTGTATTAGTCAAAACTTCTATGGTAAAAGTTTGTCTCTATAAAGCATGATGACAGAGAAGGGTGTGAAAAGTTGGCAGCTGAGATAGAGAATGAAAATAATCTCTAACTGTAAGTGGAAAAACCAACTTTAAGATGGGGAAGTGGGACCCAGGCCCCCAGCATAGAGGCTCCACCGTCACGGCAGGGAGAAGGGGAGACTTGAATCTCCACTAAGTTAAGAACCCAATTGTGAGAAGGACAAGGGAGACTCCTACTATGGTTCCATAAGTAGGACCGGGGCCAGGCTATGAGACAGGGCCAGCTTCATGAAGCCCCTACCTCACACGCTCCCTGTGAGGATTAAATGAATAATTACATGAAAAGCATTTGAAACACAAAAATGTTCAAAAAGCATTAGCTTAAAAAAAGGGAGATGCAGTAGGGGAGCTAGATGCCAAAATAT
Source organism: Cabassous unicinctus (assembly GCA_029593785.1). Lineage (NCBI taxonomy): Eukaryota > Metazoa > Chordata > Mammalia > Cingulata > Chlamyphoridae > Cabassous > Cabassous unicinctus. Next base: position 32,445 of record JAQZBX010016046.1, on the reverse strand, counting down.
GGAAATTTGAGAGATTTAAGTGATCTGTGTCAAAACAACATTTCAGTTCCCACCATAAAGAATATAATTGAGTTAATTTATGCACTAAAATCTGTTCTTGTTCTTATAGAATTCAGTGTGGGTATGAAACTCCTTTCAAAGAACCTTCTCCAAGTTTGCCTCCTCCTTGGGCTCAGGTAGAATTCAACCAAAAGGCTGAGACTACCTTTTTTGAAAATCAATTTCATTGATACATATTCATAAAACATACAATCCATACAAAGTGTACAATCAGTTGTACATGGTACAATCACAAGAGTTGTAGATTCATCACTTTGATCAGTATTAGGGTGTTTTTATTACTCCAATAATAATAAATAAAAAAACAGACAATCAAAAAAACTCTACTCCTTAATAATCACCTCTGAAAGGCTATCTTTTTTTTTTTTTATTTTACCGGGAGGTCCCGGGAATTGAACCCAGGTCCCTCCATATAAGAGATGGATGCCCAACCATTTGAGTCACATCCGACCCCCAAAGGCTTTCTTTTATTCAAAGTATGGTCTAACCTGTTTCACCCAAAACAAGAACTCCTGGATGGAGAGACATGATAACCCGAGCAATGCACAGTCACTGCCAATCATGGGCACTCTGACCACTTAGGGTAGTTGTTTTGTCGTTGTTGTTTTTAGGAGGTACCAGGGATTGAACACAGGACCTCATATATGGGAAGCAGATGCTAACTACTGAGCTAAATCCGCTCCCCGATGAGAGTTAGATTTTTTCTTTTTCATTTGTTTTGTTTTTAGGAGGTACCAGGGATCGAACCCGGGACCTCGTACATGGAAAGCAGATGCTCAACCACTGAGCTACACTGGATCCCCAGGGCAACTTAGTTTTTTTTAAAAGATTTATTTATTTATTTATTTATTTATTTATTTATCCCCCTTCCTCCTGCCATCACCGCCTGTGCTCATTGTCTGCTTTCTCTGTCCATTTGCTGCGCATTTCCTCTGTGTCTGTTTGTCTCCTCTTTGTTGTGTCATCTTGCTGCGCCAGCTCTCCACAGGCGCAGGCCATAAGCTCTCTGCAGGCGTGGGCTGTCAGCTCTCTGCAGGCACGGCCAGCTTGCCCTCACCAAGAGGCCACAGGAACCGAACCCAGGGCCTCCTATAAGGTAGACGGGAGCCCAACCACTTGAGCCACATCCGCTTCCCGGCAAGTTAGTTTTGATATGCAGAGCAGCAGTGGATTGCTGGCAAATTTAGCCATATCCTACAGCATCTGTAAAGCATACTGAGAGGAAATAATGTTTCCATAAGTAAGAAAAAAATTAATATTCCTTTTGCGTGGTCTCTATTCTCTAAGAATCCTCCCAGATTTCTACTAAAGAAATCACCTTTTGTAGAAATTTCTGGAATTTTGTCAATGATTCTTTAATGGTACCAGTCTCTAAGTAGTTCTAGTTTTTTAACATTAACTGGCAATGATTTAATCAATTCTTTTTTTTTTTTAAATCAAAGCATTTCAAGAAAATGAAAAAATAGCCATTTTTATTTTTTTATGTTATACTGTGCTATAAAAAGAATTTGGGGTAGCTTTGTTTAATAATTGGGTAATAGAAGTTTTTTGAAGAATTCTTTATAGTTTGACAACTATAAAGTTTCTAGTGGTTGGTACATATGAAATCAACAGATATCAAGACAATAATGGTTTCTTTTATTATTTTTAAGCTTTTAAGTGTTAACTTTTTGCAACAAGATCAATACTGAAAACACTAACAAATTCCAAGTACTAATATACAAAATGCAGTACATTTTAAGTGTAAAATTTTAATAATATCTGATTGTAAGAAGCCAAAACTAAAGATTTCCCCCTCCCATTTATGCCATATTAATATTGTTCTACACTTCTTCACTGTTGGTGGGAATGCAGAATGGTACAACCACTATGGAGGACTGTTGGGCAGTTCCTAAAGAAGTTGAATATAGACTTGCCACGTGACCCAGCAATACCACTACTGGGTATATACCCAGAAGAACTGAGAGCAGTGACACGAACAGACATCTGAACACTGATGTTCATAGAAACATTATTCACCATTGCCAAAAGTTGGAAACAACCCAGGTGTCCATCAACAGACGAATGGATAAACAAACTGTGGTCTATTCACACAACTGAATATTATGCAGCTGTAAGAAATGAAGTCGTAAAGCATATGACAACATGGATGAACCTGGAGGACATTATGTTGAGCGAAGCAAGCCAGACACAAAAGGACAAATATTGTATGAATGTGTTACTATGAACCAAATATATTGTGTAACATATGGTTAGATTAAAAAAAAAAATTATATGTATCCATTACATTTAATTGAGAAATGCATATATTTATTCATCTGTGTTTACTTTTTAGTTTTTAATTGTTTATATTTTCAATATTAAATGTACAAAATAAAGTAAAAAATAAATAAATAAATAAATAAAAGGCTTGTGACTGCAAAAAAAAAAAATATATATATATATATATAGTTCTACAAACTGTTTCCCTCACTCAAAAACATGTCAGAGACATATTTCCATGTAAATCTAGAGATCCCACTTAAGTGGCTGCATGGAGCACCATAATTTATTTTATAAATTAAGCAAAAACACAAGCATACACCAGCACTGAAAAGTTTTAAAGAGGTGAGAAATTTGAGAAGCGAATTTAAGAAGATGAGGAATAGATATACTTAATGCCAATAATAATAATCTCAGTTATCTTGCTTAAGCAAAGTGTATAGTCACAGAACCTCAGAGTAAAGAGCTTTCTAAAACTTTACTGGAGAACAAGGAGGGACAGATGTGAAAAACAAGCCATCGACAGCTGAGTGAAACACGGGTTTCAACTGAGTCTATCCACCCAAAGAATCTTTTAATTGCAAATGCTCAACTATTTTATTTTTGGCAAAGCAGACAACATTTTTGGGTCGAGCATACTTGGAAGAGTTCTCACTTTCTTAAGTTAGGGAATCCAAATATTTCCCACTTCACCCCAGGGTGGAGTATGGACATGACCTTGCGTTCTGGAAGCTTTACATAATTATGATCCAAGGCCCGGCCCACGGTTTGATGAGCCTTAAACTGCAGCTTTGTACTTTACCAGATTAGGAAAAAACAGAATTGAGGCCTCATCAGCTGTTTGTGTTTCTTTATTCTAAAACAAAACGAAGAAAATATTACTGGAAAACAGAATGTAATTGTGCCCCAAAGCCAACTCTTATTGGGAAAACACCATTAGCTTTCAAATTAGATTTTAAGTAGATGCCAATTACCATACATTCAAAGTGACACTGAAAAAACAGGGAGATTTTATTATTTCATTTTTTCATCTTTTTTTTTTTTTTTAGCAATAACTTATATTATGGTTTTTTCCTGTATTATGTTTTTTTAAATAAAGATTTATTTATTTATTTATCCCCATCCCCCCATTGTCTGCTCTCTGTGTCTATTCGCTGTGTGTTCTTCTGTGTCTGCTTGTCTTCTCTTTAGGTGGCACTGGGAACCGATCCTGGGACCGTCCGCAGTGGGAGAGAGGTGCTCAATCTCTTGCGCTACCTCAGCTCTCTGGTCTGCTGCATCTCTTATTGTCTCTCTTCTGTGTCTCTTTTTGTTGCATCACCTTACTGTGCCAGCTCTCCGCATGGGCCAGCACTCCTCATGGGCCAGTCTCCGCTCAGGCCAGCTCACCACACAGGCCAGCTAGCTTTTCACCAGGAGGCCCCGGGAATCGAACCCTGGACCTCCCATATGGTAGACGGGAGCCCAATTGCTTGAGCCACATCCTCTTCCCTGTATTATGTTTCAATGGTAAGTAGAGATCTATAATTTATTAGAGTCCACCATGAATTAGTACTTTACACTGTCACAACCTTAAAATTCCTTAAAATTCCATTTCTCCCTCCCCTCCATCAATGTTATTATTGTCATAGCTGTTACATCTATACAGGTTATGAATCCCACAATAGCTGCTGCTGTTGTTCCTTAAAGTAATCAATAATCTTTTTTAAATTAAAAAAATAGTTATTTAATTTATCCTCATTCCTTCTTCCATGTTTGTGTTTCCTTATAGGGTGGTTTCTCAGCTTTGAGAACTTCCTGTAGCATTTCCCTTTAACATTTCCACTCTTTCCTTAGCATTTCTTCTACTGCGGATCTGCTGGCAACAAATCCCATCATATTTCTTTCTGAAAATGTCTTTACTTTTCATTTGTGAAAGACATTTTCACGGGGTATAGAATGCAAGGTCAGCACAAGTTGTTACTGCTATTGTTTTAATTCTTTTAAATACATTGTATTGACCACTGACTGTTGATTCTGATGAGAAGTCAGCTCCATTCTCATCGAAGTTTTTCTAAATATAATGTCTTCCACCTCTAGTTTTTTTTGTTTTTATTTTGCAGGCAGGAAGTTTATTGGGAAGCTCTCCCAATGGAGGGGGTCTGAAGAATAGACTTCCACCCCCCCACACACCAGCATCGTGGGGGTCTGAAGAAAAACTTCAGCCCACCTGTGGAAGGTGGTGGATATGAATTTATACAGTACATCAATAGGTGGGGAAACTGAGTACAGCCTGGGGCCAAGTGGCCAGGAGGGACATGGGCTAGGAGGTCTTGGCATGTGGGAGGGGTTTGTGGTGCTTGGGCCTGGAGGGGTGATGACCCTTATCTGCTCCACTTTATTCTTGGGAGGAGATGGGCTGCCTATTAGGCTATGGCTTGCTCAATCAGTTAGGTGGGTTATGGCTGGAGGCTGCCTTTCCTCAACCTATGCCACAGGAGCATTGATACAGGGTCCTATGACCTGTCAATCATTGCAAACCTCATAAGAGGGAAACTTTAACATTCCTAACTTTTTGATTATATATATATGATGAAGGACCTAAGTAATGGGAATACTGGGCAGAATGGAAGGGTGAGGGGATTTGAGATGTGGACTCAGTCTGTCTAGCTGCTTTTGATAGATTTTCTTTTTATCTCTTATTTATAGCAGTTTGACAACAATATGCCAAGATTGTAGTTTTCTTTGCATTTATTCTGCTTGAAGTTTACTGAGCATTTTGAATCTGTGGATTGATGTCTTTCATTCATTTGGGGGATATTCTTAGCCATTTTCTCTTCAAACATTTCTTCTGCTCCATTCTCTCTCTCTCCTCTACTTCTGGGACTCCAATAACTTGACTGTTAGACCACTGGATATTACTTCTTGTCTTTGGTCTGCTCTTAAGTAGATACAACGAATGCTTCAAGTTTTGTATTTTTTTCATATCTAGGACATCTGATTATTTCTTTTTGGAGATTCTATATCACCCTTGACATTTTCCATCTTTCTATTTGTCCACCTTTTCCTCTAATTTCTTTGCCATATGTGTAACTGTTATTTGAAAGTTCTTGTCTGTTCATGCCAACATCTGGTGTGTCTGTTAAAATAGACTAAGAAGCAGTCAACTGATTATGGGGTCATTTTCCTTTTTCTTCTCATACCTCATGATTTTTTTACTGGGTTTAAAAGAACTCTAGAAAACCTGGACTAAACAGTAACTTCCCCTAAAATAAAGGCATGCCTTTCCTCTGTCTTCTAGTGGGAGTGAGGGGCAGAGTCAGTGAGGATTTGACCTGGCCTGAGCTGGTTTCAAGGCTTCCAGGGGGACACCTGTCCCATGTGTTTTACAGGTCTCTCCCTCTAGGTAAGCTTTGGGAGCAACAACAATGGGTGACAAAAATCTCTCTCTGCTTTAGAGCCCAGTCCCCAGCCTCCTTTGTCACTGCACTAAGCAAAAATCCCAAGGGGAGGAATCAGCTCTGCATTTGGGACTTCCACAGATTTCAAACTGTTGTGCCAGTCCACCAACCACTAGAAGTTCACTGGTGCCCCCCCATAGTCCAGCAGAGGCCCTTGCCCATGGTACCCCCTTACCCTAGCAGAACCCCCTCTGCCCATAATGTCCCTTTACTGTCTTCTCACTCATCAAAAATTTACACTTCATTTACTTATTTGGGCCTATTTTCCTCACTAGAATATAGAGGAACCATGTCTGTCTTATTTACACAGTGTCTGGCAAATAACAGGAACTCCGACCTTCTCAGCCCTGCTCCAAATGCTCTCCCTACAGTCTTCTTTCTTCATTTCAAACAGTCCCTCAGGTAAATTACGTATTTTCTTATGGCTATACATATTTTTATACTGAAGAGGGAATATACTGTAGTGATTTAGAGAAAAATTCTGAAGCCAGCTTGCCCAGGTTTGAATATCGGCTCTGCCACTTTGTAGCTCTGGGGCTTTGAACAATTACTTAGTCTGCAAAATAGGGTAATTAATCATACACACTTCAAAGATTGCTATGAGGATTAAATTAGTTAATACATGTAAAATGCATGACACTTGGTAAGCCCATGTGTTAGTGATTATTATAATTTAACTAATATATTAGCATGCTCAGAGATAGATTTAGAACTGGGCTATGATGGATGCTAAAATATCATAGGGGCACTAAAATATAACTAGAAAAGTAATGAGATGGATAAAATTGTATTGATTAGAACTCCTCTGACCCAACCCCCATTCCCAAGCCTCATTTCCCTAACCTTCCTTAGGCCAGAAGTGGCCATCTGACACAATTCTGTCCAAAGTAACCTAAGTACAAGTCCTTTCCAGGGTTTCTGTGAAGTCTCTGTTTTCCTGACATAAGTGCTATTTCTTTCTCTGCTACCCTCTGTCTTCCTGGAATGTGGACAAAATGACTGGTGCTTCAGCAGCCATTTTACAACCAAGAGAGAAAGGCCAAGGAAATTGCAGTGATCAGTCCTGGTATTATTGAAGTTCTGAAATAACACCAGATGGTGCCTATCTCTGGACTTTGAGAAATATGAAAAAATTAAATTCTCATTTTAAAAAGAACCACTCTAGGCATTGTTGTTGTGTTACTTGCAGCCAAAATCACTCCTAACTGATATAACTGGAAGGAATAATTTCAGAAGTCATCTGGAATGACATACTCTTCCCATGCCACTGAAGGGGAATACTCAAGTAACAGTCAACAACCAATAACCTGTGTTATAAAGGAAGGTGGGGTCAAAATTAATGATTTGCAGCTTTAAGGACTGCCAAATTATTAGCCTAACCACACATCTGGGTCTGGACTTGAGCAGTATACTATGGGATTAAATTTCATTCCTGCTGAAAACACCCCTGCCTAAATGTACAGAATATATTTGCTTTGCTCTCAGATTGAACATATGCCAAGAGTTTCAGTAAATATATGCCAAAACCAAAGATTCCTCCTCCCCTTTCTGAAAGAAGAGGAGGGCTGAATTCCCCATTAACTTGTCATTGTCTTAGAATGATGCTGGTAGGACTACGGTGTGGATTTCCGGAAAAATAGTCTCAGATCTTGAATGTAATGATCCTTTGCCGCAAGGCTTTTGCAAGAGAAACCACTCACTCTCTGGAATAAACTCTGGGCACTTACTCAGCCATATGCCCTTTTAGCTCATTCGGGAGGACTTTCAGATAAAGTAAGAGGACAAATCTCTTTTTTATGCTCTGGCTTCTCAGTAATCTTTGGATCCTAACATGTTTATGAACAAGCTCAACTTGGATGTCTTGCAAAAAGCACTTGAAAGGCAATGATGATAAAAAGAAGCTATAGTTTCAGAGTACTGGAAATAAGAACAGAGAAGAGTTTCCCACTTTCTTTCTCAGGCTCCCTGACTCTTTCTCTTTCATTCTGGCATCTCTCTTCCTCATTCTGCCATCCTAACTTTCTCTATTACTTTCCTGGCCTGTCTTGCCAGTCCTAGTGGAACAAGGAGAACGTTGACAAAGCTATTCTGCCAAAAGGTAAACAGCATAGCCTGAACGTCTGTGTTGGCAGCAAAGGATACATAAAAATGTGTTTGTAGATTAGTGGGAGGCTTAAAACAACAAAACAAATCCTTCAGTCACTCAGCAGGGAATATTTGAAATGGTTTTGAAAGCTGGACTTTTTAGTTTTGCACTAGCAATTAAATTCTTAGGCACTAATGTATCACTTGAGTGAAAATACTGTGCTAGGAATGGGGAAAACAGCAATGAAAAAAGAACAAACTTGAAAACATTATATACTGAGCCAGTAATTTACAAAGGAGTAGGCTCAAATGGGGCAACAAGCTCTTTCCTAGGAGAGAGTGACAGCATCTTTTTTGGGTTTGCAGCATGTTTTCCTATACTTCTTGCTGTGACAGCAAAGCAACTTAATATGCTTGAAATTGACAGTAATCCATGCTCTGTTCTATCTCCCACTCTACAAAGGAGAGAGAAAACTGACGAACTTAATATAGTTATCAAAGAATTGAAAAGCACCAATTATATGCAAGTACGTAAATATGTAGAAGACAAAATCAAAATATATTTTTCTTAAATTACCCCTACTTTGTCTAGGGTAGAGGGGGAAATGTAGAATGACTGCTAATGGATACGGGACTTCTTTTTGGGGTAATGAAATGTTCTGGAATTAGTGATGATGGTTGCAAACTTTGTGAATATACTAAAAACCACTGAATTGTACACTTTAAAAGGATGGTTTTCATAGCATAAGAATTATATCTCAAAAAAAATTAAATGAGAAAAATATCCTGATTTGTGTTTGAATCTTGATATTGAAAAGTGCTTTGAGAGTTCAAATAACATCAGAAAAGGGCAAAAAAAGAACCCTAATTTTCGAAACGGGCCCTAGGTTTAGAAAGATTGGAAGACGCTCATTTGAATGGTTACCAGTTGCTTCAAGCAAAGGACAGCAGTCACAGGTGAGAAACAGTCTTGTAACCAGCTCAGCTAATAACCACCCAAACAAGTGACAGGCTAAAATGTCTGCTTTGCAAGCAAAATAAATCACCAAATCTGAACTTTTTATGTGCTGTGCTAAAACTAATATACAATTTATGAGCTTGATATGTATACTGATTTCTGTGAAGCTCAGTCAATCCCACAAATGACTCGACACATGATCCTTAAAGATAAATTAAAATTATGAGCAGAAAACTACTTTGCTGGCATATAATCATTGCTCGGAGGCTCTTATGTTTTTTTTATTCAATTAGGAGAAACCCAGGAAATAATCTATAAAACAGAATGTGGGCAAAAAGAAGCTTTCTCTTGCTCATTAATAGCCTTTTATCCTTTATGCATTACGAGACATATGTTACTATAAGGTGCTGTTAATCTATGTGCTTTGTGCTTCTGAAATTGCACTCTCCCAATTTGTCTGGATACGTAATTTTTTAAAGATTGAATTTTTACTTCAGAAGACAGTCACATAGTTTACCTATTGTTTAGTGCCAAGTTGCAATGTTTTTATTATTATTATTGTACGGTTTTGGGGGGCCTGCTACAGGTGGCATTGCTGTATGGTATCTGACTTCCAAAGTAATTAAAAAGATGAGTTATCTCCCTATCCTCCCCACAATTCTGGCATTATCCTGAGAGTTTGCCTCGATTTTCCAGCTCCCAGTTCCTCTCCAGTGCTGTGATGCTTTGGTTGCAATGCAAACCATTCAACCTCTGTCCCACATCTCTGGTCTCTGTTTATTGCTATTTCCCAGTCATTAATGCCCTAGCCATAAATTGTGAAAACTCTGCTCTATTGTACCCTTGCACTGTTTTTCAGTGTCTTCTCTATGTTGCACCTCTTCAGCTCCAAAAATTCCAGAAGAGCAGGACAGAATCACAAAACAAGATCAGAGGGATTATCAGGCACTTTTCCTAGACTGATGTTTGATGTGGGCATAATCAGAAGGACAGGTCTCACAGAGCTCTTTGATCTTATTTGTATCATGAAATATGTTCAGAGTTATGTCCCTGGTCAAAGTCTTTAAAGACAAAAGAGAGCTATATATAAAAATATTGCACAAGAGAAAGACAAAGCAAAAAACAAACAAACAAAAAAAGCCAACATTCTCTAAAACTTTGAAAGTGAACTAACAAAATCAGCAAGTGTTACAGATTAAATACACTGTCTATATACATTGTATATAAAATATAGAGAGACACAACACATTAAAATACAAGCACTGCATATCTGATCTAAAAAGGAGCACATTAGCACGACTAGATGTTAATCAAATTTTTAATTCATCCCTTGGCTGGCTCTTGGAATTCATTAGAATATCTTGAAATCATGCCAACAATTCATGTCTTCTATTTTAAAGCCATTCAAGGAAGTAAAAGTAAAGACTTCCATTTTATTCAGATTTCCTCGTGGCAGGTAGAGATTTCCTTGTGGCAGGTAGAGAGATACTCTCAAAGTTTTGCAGCTAGTTTAAAATAAAATAATACATTCTAAATTCACGTTTTATTATTGTTGCTATCAATAATAACCGAATTAAAAGCATCTTAAATTAGTTCTTTATCTCACCCTCCAGTTTCCTCAAAACACTGTTCACCCTCAAATAAATTCCTTGAGCAAATGAAAAGGGCCTTCATAGAGGAATTAGCATCATCAAAGTCCTGCCTACGGAATAGAAAGGCACAGACCAGCAACCTAAAGGCCATGTTAAATGAAAACTTTGGAAAGACAAGAGCTGTACCTTCCATCAAAAACGACTCAAAAAAATAATTTCTTCCTGGCTGACACCTGACGTGGCGAGGGGCCTGGCTGACAAATATCTCTGGGGTTCTACCTCTGTCAAGATGAATGGCTTTAATTGGGCAATGTCTAATCCTTGACAGCAGACAGGAAACTATAAATCCCCTGATCAATAGTTTATGCCATGGGGGATGGAGAGTGATTTCTGTTTCTGTCATCTTAGGTAAAGTTGTTTTTTGTTTTCCTAAGAAGAGTAACCCGATCCAGGAAATTTTCCCTTCTCAGTGGCTTCTTCTTCATTCATTTTTCCAGTAACATTATCTTCTTTCTTTACCGATGGTCTGGATTAATTATGATAATCGGTAATTCCTTCAATAGACTCTGTTGTGAGCCAATCTGTCTGGCTTTCAGCCATTTTTTTCTAAACCAATGATGCAAAGGAGTTAGGTGTTCCATTTTACTGTATTCACTTTCAATTACTAAAAAAAGAAACTGCCGCTTAATTTTTTGACTTTTTAAAATCTTCTTTGATGAATGGGCAAATGTTGGTTGAAGAGAGTTTCCATTTTTGCTTTCATTTTCCATGCTGAAACTCCTTCTTTAAAACAAAACTTACCTAGATTCTGCCTGACAGAATACCTATATATCAGTAGAGGGGCAAAATGAAATTCTACCTGGGCTCCTGCTAGCCCAATATACCACCTTTGTATGAATCCACTCTGGGAAATGTGGTTTGGCTAATGGAGCAAGGCTGAATCTCAGTCCCCACTTACTGCCTTGTCTGGGCATTCTTGCTAAATAAAAAAACCTGTGCAATGATATTCATTGACCCTGAATTCTATTAAGTTTTTCATTTTCTCCATTCGTTTTCATCATAGAATAATTTCAAGAAAATGTCTGTTTGCAGGAAAACTTTTAGAATCATATATTGAAGAGGAAAATCATTTTCTTAAACTTTTAGTAAATGTGGATTTATATTAATTCATTAATGAAAGATTAATAATTATGGGAAAAATTGAGAAGTATACTCTTTCACTAAAGATTTATTGGTTTTACCATCTTAGAGAGAAAAAGAAAAAAAAAAGGAAGAAAGAAGTACTCTGCATTTTTCAAAAGAAAGCATGAAATATATATATTGTAATAGAAAGCAAGTAGATCTTTAGTGTTAAAAATTCCAGGTAGGACAGTAAGTTGAAGCTTCCTGGGTATCTCCCATACTCTTTTGTACTTCCAAACATAATAAGCACTTAGAGTTAAGGTCTGTTGTAGCCATGTTTATATAAATTTAAATAGACACAAATTTAATTAACTACTCTATAGTAAAACATTCAAAAATGCATGCTGAATGAATGTACAGACTTTGCAAAGGAATGAGGGCTTGCTCCATTTCCAATTTTGAGGCATGAAAGCATGGTGATTAGCCTAATTAAAGCTAGCTCAATGATGGCTCTTGTCCCCAACTTTTTCTTCTCTCTAATCTACCAAAGTAGTTATTGAAATCTTCTGGGAAAAGGATCAGGGAGCTATAATCTGAACATTTCCCAGAGCTCATACAGGGCCAGGAATGTACACAAGTATGTATATTAAAAATATTATCAGGTCTGCTTTGAAACATGGTAGAGTAACAGAGCTCCCACCAGCAAGAGTAGAGACACAGTTGAATACATGGGATGCACAGCAGAAATCTTAGAAGTCTCATGACTTATTAGCACTGCTAAATGTTCCCTCGAGAGAGGCTTCTCTAGAATGCGCTCACACACACACACACACACGGCTTAGAAATAAGCTTTACTTGAACCCCAAGTAACTAGGCTATCTGACAAAATAAAGGTTTACACTTTTTAAAGAAATACAACAAAATACAGCACTCAGCAATCTAAAATTTACATGTTCCAACATCCAATGAAAATTACTAGATATATTTAAAAAGAAGGAAAAAAAGACCCATAATCAGAAGAAAAATCAGTCAACAGAAAGACACAGAGATGTTGGGGTTAGCAGGAAAAAAAAAATTCAAACAGCTGTAATAAAATATTCAAAATACTTAAGGATTTAAAATAAAATATGGAAAGATATGGAAGATACAACAAATGAAATTTCTATATGAAAAATACAATATGTGAAACAAAACATTCACTGAGTGGGATTAACAGCAAATTATATACTGGAGAAAAAGATCAGTGAATCTGAGGATATATGAATAGAAACAGCATACACAGAAGAACAGAGAGGAAAATGAGTGAAAAAATAACAAACAGAGCCTCTGCAACCAACAGGAGAATATCGAGTGCTCTAATATATCTGTAGATGGATTAATAGGAACCAAATTTACTTCCTGCCTGGAAAAAAAAATGAGAAAATCTACAAAGCATATTACACCTAATATGTATGTGGATTGGAGGAAAATACACCAAATGTAAGATATCGGCTATAGTTAGTAGTCATATTTTGGCAAAGCTCTTTCATAGTTTGTAAAAATGTTTCACACTAATGCAAGATGTTGGTGGTGGGGTGATGTATGGGAGCCCTTTATGATGATATGCATGTTTGTTTTATAAGATCACAACTTTTACTATACACTTGTTGTTTACAAATGTTCATGTATGAATGATAAACTTCAATAAAATCTTTAAATGGAAAAAAAAAATCTATAAAACAGTACTCAAGATATTGCATACCAGGCAACTAAGAACAGCAATCCCTGAGAAAAAGGAAACAAACAAATTGGCCCTAATCACCCCAGTTTATTGCCTAAAGAGTCCTTCCAGACCGTGGTATAGGGACAGAGAACTCATGCAAACCTGTTCTCTGAGTTTAGGAGATGAAGCTGGAAGTCAAGGAAGCAGTAGAGCACTCAGGGCAGAGTATAGGAGGGATGAGGTCTCCAAAGAGAGAGGACTTTGGAGATCCTCAGAGGGTCCCACTCAAGACTTCAGCTGAGAACTGATCAGAAATGCATGCACTGAAACTACCCCAGAGCAAAGAAAAGCCACCAGAAGGATTAGAGGAAACAATCCCCTATAATCACCCAGGGCTGGGAATAGTTTGTGTTCCCACCAACCAGAACCTTCGACAGGGTACTCAGAAAAGTTTTGTCTCTAAACTAGGGAGAAATTGGCCTTAGACTAAATGTTGTTCTGGTCCCTACCTACCAAACACAAGACACAGAGGGATCAAACTGTTTGTCCTAGAACAAAGCTCAAAAATATTTACAGGAATTCAAAAATATCCAGCATGCAATAAGATAAAATTCACAATGTGAACCCCACTCAAAAAAAAATTACCAGGCATTCAAAGAAGCAGGAAAATATGACCCATATTGAGGAAAAAGCTCAAAGAATACAAACAGACCTAGAAATGACACAGATGATAGAATTAGTAGCAAAGACATTAAGACAATTATTATAATGTTATTCCGTACACTCAAGAAGCTCAAGTAAAAACATCTTAAATAAACACATGAAGATTTTTAAAAGACTGAAATAGAACCTTCTAATACTGAAAACTAAAATGGTTGACATTAAAAACTGGCCACATTGCAGAAGGAAAGATGAGTGAACTTGGAGGCACAGCAATGGAAGCTATCACAAATGAAACAGAAAAAGGCTGAAAAGACATTAACAAACATCAGTGAGCTGTGGCACAACTTCAAACAGCCTAATATTGTTGCACTTGAAGTCCTCAAAGGTCAGAAGAGGGGAGCAGAAAAACATTTTAAGAAATAATGGATGAAAAACCCTCCAAATGAAAACTCTAAAGCCACAGAGCTAGTAAGTTCAATAACTCAAAATATAAGAAACATAAAGAAAACTATACTCTGGCACATCCTGAACAGCGATAGGAAAAAAAAATTAATCAGAGTAAAAAGAAAAAAACCCAATATACAGCAGAAGGGAAAAAAGGATGTCAGCAGATTTCTTGTTAGAAACAATGCAATCTAAAATATAGCAGGGGGAAACAGATATGGCTCAAGCGATTGGGCTCCAATCGCTTGGAAGGTCCAGGGTTCGGTTCCCAGGGCCTCCTGGTGAAAGGCAAGCTGGCCCACATGGTGAACTGACCCTCGCAGAGTGCTGGCCCGTGCAGGAGTTCTGGCCCGCGCAGGAATGCTGGCCTGCACGGAGTGCTAGTTTGCATGGAGACCTGGTGTGGCAAGATGACACAATAAAAAGAGACACAGAAGAGTGACAATAAGAGACACAGCAGACCAGGGAGCTGAAGTGGGGCAAGAGACTAAGCACCTCTCTCTATTCCGGAAGTTCCCAGGATCGGTTCCTGGTGCTGCCTAAAGAGAAGACAAGCAGACACAGAAGAACACACAGAGAGCAGACAGCGAGCACAAAACAACAAAAGGTGGGGGGGGGGGGTAAATAAATCTTAATAAATAAATAAATAAATAAAAGATAGAGCAATATCTTTGAGGAACTTAAAGAAAAATCTGTCAATGTAAAGTTCTATACCCAATGAAAATATTCTTCAAAAATGAAGGATACTCATAAAGCAAAGTATAAAACTACCATATGGACTGACAATCCTACTATTAGGTATATACCCAAAAGAATTGAAAGCAGAGGCTTGAAAAGATATTTGTACATTGGTGTTCATAGCGGAAGTATTCACAATTGCCAAAAGATGGAAGCAACCCAAGTGTCCCTCAACTCATGAATGGATAAATAAAATGTGGCATATACATACCATGGAATACTAATCAGCCATGAAAAGGAATGAAGTCCTGAATCATGCAACAACATGGATGAACCTTGTTGAATGAAATAAGCCAAACACAAAAGAACAAATATTGTATGATCTCACTGATTTGAAACAATTAGAATAAACAAACTCCTAGAGTCAGAATCTAGAATATAAATTACCAAGGGACAGGGCAGGGATAAGGAATGGGAAGTTAAAGGTTAAAAATGTACAGCATTCCTATTTGAAATGATGGAAATGTTTTGGTAATGGAAGTTGGTGAGGGTAGCACAATATTGTGACACAATAATCAGCACAGAAATATATATCTGACTGTGATTAAAAGGGAAAGTATTAGGTTATATATATAGGTAACAATAATTTTTAAATCTATGCAACTAAAAATACTTCTAAAATAATAAAAATAAAAATGTAAAAAGAAACCTATGCAACTACCCTACACAAACAGTGAGCCCTAAGTTAAACCATGGTCTATAGTTAATAGCACAATTATAAATATGTGTTAACATCAGTTGTAACAAATGTTCCACACCAGTGCAAGGTGTTACTAATAGGATGGTATATGGGAATCCTGTATTTTATGTATGATTCTTCTGTAAACCCACAACTTCTCTAATAAACAAAAATAAAATGTTTAAGAAAGGGTGTGGTCAACAATAAATATGAGAATATTCTCTCATTAATAAATACATAATACTAATACAGCGTGTTAATAATCAGGTGGGTTTGGTGAAAATACATCAAATATAAGATATGGGCTATAGTTAGTAGCAATATTTAAACGATGCTCTATCAAAGTTGGTAATAAATGTTTCACAACAATGCAAGGTGGTGTTGGTGGGGTGATTTGGGGGAGCCCTGTATGATGATATGCATGTTTGTTTTGTAAGTTCAAAACTTTTACTACACACTTATTATTTATGTATATGCCTGTATGCATGACATACGTCAATGAAATTTTTTAAAAATTTTTTAAAAAGAAAGGGAAAGAGACTTTGTTCAGATGTAAGAAAGATGCAAGATTCATCACCAACAGACCTGCCCGACAAGAAATGTTAAAGGTAATCCTTTAAGAAGGAAAATGATACCAGATGAATATATGGGTCTCTTCAAAAAAAGGAAAAGCATCAGAAATGGTAACTACAAGGGTAAATAGCAACATTTTTTTCCTTATTACTTAAATCTTCTTAAAGAATAAATCACTCTTTAAAACAAAAATTTAAAAAATGTATGACAACAATAGCAGAACAATAGCAGAAAGCCTGGAAGGGAAATACGGAAGTATATAGTAATATATTATAAAATAAGTGGTATAATACTGCTTGAAGGTATTCAGTGAAAAGTTAAATATTACGTGTAGTTTAAAGCGATCACTAAAATAACACAAAAGTTACATCTATTAAGTAAAAAATACTCAACGAATCCAAAAAAGCCCAAAAAGGAGGAAAAAGAGAACAAGGACAATAACAACAACAAAAACAAACAGGAAAAATACAAAACAAATAGACAAATAGTAGAGTTATACCTAACCATATCAGGAATCACATTATAATGTAAAGGATCTAAACTCAACTAAAAGGCAGAGATTATCAGATTGGATAAAAGACTAAGACTCAAAAATATGTGCTGACACATACACACAAAAAAGCAAAAAGACAGAAAAGGAAATACCATGCTAAAATAAAAAGAAAACTGGCTATATCAATATCAAAAACAGTTTATTTCAGAGCAAAAAATATTAGGTATTAAGAAGGTAAATTTGTATTAATAAAGGCAATTCATCAAGAAGAAATAACTATCTTAAACTTCATGCAGCCAATAACAGAGCTTCTATAGAGTAATGAATTTGGCCTCAGAAGACAAGTCTGGCTTTTATCCTGGTTCCTGGGTTAGGTCCATCTACACACCTGAGAATTCGTATGCTAATGAGATAACAGGGTAGGCCAAGGCACTGGTAGACTTAGGGTGGGGTCTGGCCACACCAGAATGACCAACCATGTGATTAGAGAGTGGAAACTTTGAACCACCTCCTGTCAGCCTCACCTCCTGACCTCTGGGAGGGAAGAGAAGCTGGAAATAGAGTTCAACACATGTAAGCATGCATTCCAATGATGCCTGTGTTGTGAAACCCCATAGATGTGCGGGCAGGGTGATACATTCTGAATCCACATTGAGAGGACAGGAAAGCTTTGCATTTGAGACCTCACCCTCTGCATCCCTCTTCTTTTGGCTTCTTCTTGTTCGCCTCCTTTTTCACTATAATAAAATGATAACTGTAAGTACAGTGCTTTCAATGAGTTCTGTGAGTGGTTCCAGTGAATTATCAAATGCAAGGGGCTAGTGGGAATCCCTAAATTTGTAGCCAGTTGGTCGTAAGGATGAAGGCAAGGAACCCCTGATCCTGAAGGGCCATCTGGTAGAGGATTGCCCTTACCCTGTGAAGTTTGGCCTCCATTTGGGAAGTTAGTCAGAGCTGGACTGCAGTTACTGCAGTCATTTGCAGCTGGAGTCAGAAGCTACAGAAGCTCTTGAAGTTCAGTCCACATGGCTTCAGAACATATAAGGCAGCAACTTGAGGCACGTTAGTATAGGGAAAGGGAAAACGGCTGGGACTCGGCAGAGAACGTGGCAGTGAGCATGGCCGCAAGAGAACAAAGCTGGAAAGACTCCTCTGAGACCCTGGCAATGAGGTTTCATTTGGCAGTCTTTCTGGAGTCAAGGGGAAGCCTCAGATAACTCCAAACAGGCCTCCCATTGGTGCCCTCAAAGCTAACGGGGGGGGGGGGTTATAAGGCAACCAATCAGAACAGCAAACAGCTGGGGCCCCTCCCCAACATTATGAAGGGGAAAGAGGAAAGGTCTTAAAAAGGCCTAACCTGGGGCCCTGCCTGCAGGACTCATCCTATAGCACACCCGCAATCGACATATTGGATTGTGTACTTATCACTTTTCTTGTTTCTTAATAGACTCTTTACTCCCTTGTTTACCTTATGCCATGTCCTTAAATTCTTTTATGCAGCATAGTCAAGAACCTAGAAGCTCAGAACCCAGAATTTTCTGCTAACAAACTGATAGAAATGCAAGGAAACAATAGACAAAACACTCCACCCATCAACAGCAAAATATTCATCCTTTTCAAATGCCTTTAGAACATATACCCACATAGCTCATATTTGATGAATACAGCAAGTTTCAATAAATTTAAAATGAATTTAAAATTTAAAGGTCATACAGAGTATGTTTTTGACAACAATTAAATTAAATTAGAAACCTATTACAGAAATATTTTAAATCCTGAAATATTTTAAAACTAAGTAGCACACTTCTAAATAGCCAATGGGTCAAAAAAAAAAGAATCAAAATGAAATTAGAAAGTGTGAGAAACAAACTTAAAATGTGTGGGATACAGCTAAAGCAATGGTTAGAAGGAAATTTATAGCACTAAATATCTATGCTTGAAGAAAGAAAGCTATCAAGCCAATGACTTTGGCTTCCAAATCAAGAAATTAGAAAAAGAACAAATTAAACCCACAATGAGCAGAAGACAGGAAATAACAAATACCAGAACCAAAAGCAAAGAAATAGAAAATGGAAAAACAAAAGAGCAGATAATGAAAAACCAAATGGTCATTCTTAGAAAAGATCAATGAAATTAATAAACCTCTATCCAGTTGGATCAGGAAAAAGAGAAAGAAGACATAAATTACCAATATCAGGAATGAAAGAGGTTCTATAACAAGATGGTACAGATATAAAAAGGATGATATGGGACTGTGGGCATATTATGAATGACATTATGCCGATAAATTCAGCAACTTATATGAAAAGAACAATTTCCTTGTAAGACACAAACTATCAAAGCTCACTCAAGAAGAAATAGATAAACTGGAATAGCCCTATATCTCTTGTATAAATAACATCAATTCTACACAAACTTTATCAGAAAATAGTGAAAACAATGAAAAAAATAATAAAGTTGGTATGGTAGATTTAATTAGGTACCCCAACAAAGACAGATTATTAATCTTAATCCTCACTCCTATGGATGTGGACCTATTATAAAGAGGATATTTTGAAGATGTCATTTTTAGTTAAGGTGTGGCCCAACTGAGTGAGGGTGAGCCTTAAACCATATTATTGGAGTCCTTTATAAGCAGAAGAAATTCAGACAGAGAAGGCCACACAGGAAGAAGCTGGCAGTCAGTGGGACACAGAAGAGCAAACAAGGAAAGAAAGAGCGCCATGTGACAGAGGCAGAGATGCAAGCCAAGGAACCCCAAGGATTACAGCAGGTTAGCACCAGAACACTACAGACTTTGGGGAGAAAGCATGGCCTTGCCAAAGCCTTGATTTTGGACATCTAGTCTCCAAAACCATTAGCCAATAAATTTCCGTTGTTAAGCCAACCCCATCGCATGGTATTTGTCATAGCAAACTTATGCTACTTGAATCCAAGACTTATTATAAAGCTAGAGTAAGAAAACTGTGGAATTGCCATCAAATAGACAATGGAACAAAATAGTGTCCAAAAATATACCCAAACATATGCTGTCAAGTTATTTTTGACAAAGGTGCAAAGGCAATTTGTGGAGAAAGGATCACCCTTTTCATAAATGATGCCCTAAGAATTAAGACATCCATATACAAAAGAAGAAATAAGAAAAGATGAAGAAATGAACTTCTATCCATATGCAGTACCATATTCAAATTTTAACTAAAAATAAGTCATAGACCTAAATGTAAAAATCTGAAAACTTTAGAGCTTAGAAGATAACAAAGGATATAATCTTTGTGACCTTGGGATGGGCAAAGATTTCAAAGATAGTCCACAAAAAGAACATGACCGTATGAGAGAGAGAAAAAAAAGAATATGACCATAAAATAAAAGTCCATTAATGCACTTAAATCTTCTGCTCTTCGAAAGACATTGTTGGAGGGAAGCGGATATGGCTCAAGTGATTGGGCTTCCGTCTACCATATGGGAGGACCCAGGTTCGATCCCCGGGGCCTCCTGGTAAAAAAGGCGAGCCGGGCCCGTGCGGCAAACCACACAGCAAGATGTTGACGCAACAAAAGAAAGACTCAGGGGAGAGCCAAGGCGAGAAGCACCAGAAACCAGAACTGAGGCGGCACAAGTTGAAGGGTGCCCCTCTCCCACATCGGAGGTCCCGAGGATCGAATCCCAGTAAAGCCTAGAGGAGAAAAATGAGAAGAGAAGGCAAGAAACAGACACAGAAGATGACCCAGCAAATGGACACAGACCGTGGGGGTGGGGGAGAGAAGAGAGAGAAAAAAAAAAGACATTGTTGGGAAGTGCATGTGGCTCAAGCAGTTGGGCTCTTGTTTACCACATGGGAGGTCCCGGGTTCGGTTCCTGGTGCCTCCTAAAGAAGACAAGCAAGAGAGCAAGCTGATGCAACAAGATGAAGCAACAAGATAACACAAGAGGAGACACAATGAGGAAACAAAATGAGAGACACAACAAACAGGAGAGGAAGTGGCTCAAGCGAATGGGTTCAGTTCCCAGTAGCTCCCCTAAAAAAAGAAGACGAGCAGACAAAGAGAGCACACAATGAACAGACACAGAGAGCAGACCGCGAGCACAAACAATGGAGTGGGGGGGGACTCTGTTAAGACAAGCCAGAAACTACAAGAAAATATTTGCAAATCCCATATCTGATAAACTACTTGTACCAGAATATGCACAGAACTTTCAAAACTCAATAATAAGAAAAACAATTGAATTTAAAAAATGAGGGGGCCCTAAAGAATAGAAACTTCACCAAAGAAGAAAACTGTACACATTGGTAAGAGAAAAATGAGGAGGTGCGATATAAACTAGGAATTACAGTACCACTTCCTCTAAAATATTATCCCTAATTTTACCAGATGAAAATGATCTGCCAAGCTATGCCACTCACCACTTACCATTCTATATTACACTGACTTGCGGATATGAGTCAGTTCAGCTATTAGATTCTAAACTGCCTGTAATTAAAAATGACATTAGATTTATTTTAACAACCAAGAGTCTATCACAGGCCTACTCCTGGTATGATGCCTGTTTAATACAAGTAATATTTAAACACATAAACATAGAGATGAATTTGGTATCTATGGAAATACATAAATTTATACTAATTATATTAGTATATAAGGAAATACTTTTGCAAGTGAATTTTGTATTAAAGAACTATGGTTCAGAAAAAAGAATTTATGGGTCTCATAATTTATCATTAGTTACTTTTTGTATGTGTTCTAGAAAAATTTGTATTTTATGAACAAAATAAATACCTAACTTCTTCTTCCTTCCAACATTAAGTTTTTCCTTGAGTTTCATTTAAAAAAAAACAAACTTGTTTATAAAAACCATTACCTTAAGTTAATCACCATTCTCTATTTCCCCTCCTCCCATAAGCCTCCAAATGGTAGAAATCTGTTCCAGGCAGTGCCAGCTCCCAAAAGATAACAAAGCTATGCTATTATGGGAGAGAAAAGGAAAGAGAAGACTGGGGGAGGAATGGGAGGAGAAATGCTCCATAAATTCATGGAAACCCGGAGCACTTAAATTGTATGTATTGTACAGAACTGACTGACAATGATTCTGGCCTCAGACCACAATCTGAAGCCAAGGCAGACGCCAAAACATAAAATCATCTGGGAGGCAGAGGTCTTTTCTTTTCCATTCTCACAGTGACAGAGCACAGACTCAGAAAAGCATCAAAATGATCTAGGTTTTTTCCATTTGTAAAGTCCTGCTTCAGGTGGGGTATACAGATGTCAGAGGAAAATCAAAGGTGGCTTCCAGGAAGCAGAACAGACTTCTGTAAGGGATACACCTTACTGCAGAAAGTTAACCTTATCCAAACTTGAACAAGGACGGGCAGGGAACAGGTCAGCCTTTGAAGTCCATTACGTTCAATAAATACTTATTGAACATCTACATATAAGATGTCTTTTCCCTCTGGGGAGCTCTGATGTCTGCCTAGGTTAAGTTTATTATTTTATTGCTGTCAGCAGTTTCTGGAATCTTCTACAGACCATTCACCAGGGTTTAATGTTTGCTTCTCGTTTCCCATGTATTTGTTAATTTAGAATCATTTTAACCTTTTAAATTATTTTTGAATGAGATAAAGAAAAAACACAGAAGTATGAATGCGTGTGTGGACAGGTAGAAAAAGGAAAAAGAAAAACTAACTGGCAGGTTTAGAGTGATACAGGGCTCTGCTTTCATATTGCTCCTTTTATTCACCAAAGGTCTGACGGGAACTCTCTACCAGGTTAACTTGCCAAACTCATTATTTGAACCACCTATGGGACATTGTAATGGGCATTCTTTGAAACTGAAAACAAAGCTGAACATAACATAATTCAGGGAAAGTAAAGAGAAAGGGAGAGACTAACTTTAAAACGAGTTCGGTGAGTTGACTACCACCAAATTTCTTAGCCTGCATGACAACATACTTTTTCTGAAGAAAATGACTGACACATCGAAATGAAACCAATGTGTTCAAATAAACGCTTACTGATTTAGAATGAGGATGATCTGAACATCTTTGAAGGCAGAGGGCAGGAAGCTTCTAGAAAAGGAGAGATGGCATATGTAAGGGTAGTGGGGACATAGTGAGATTGCCAAGGGGACAAGAAGGGGTGGGATCAAGCTTACCAGAGGAAGTCTCATTTTCCTCCATCAGGAAGAGAGGGAAGTTGAAGATTCAGAATGGAGAAATGCAAGTTGAAGATCTCATGAAAAAAGTCTCTGAAAAAATGTATGTATAGTTTTATGTATAAAAATATGTGTAACTGTGTACATTTTTAAATGCACATACATATATATGTTTGTGTATGTCCATTGCTTCCATTTATTGAGTACCTTGCTGGTTGTTTACAGCTAGGATGTGTGCCTTAGTAAGAGTTATTAAATACTCTGCAGATCATCTTTGCATGTGCTAGATATTTTGTTAGATACTTCCAAGCATCCGTCCACCAGACTGCCCCTTAATGTACGAGAAGCCCATAAGCCTTAGCTCTGATAGTTTGGCATTTGCACATCCTGTGGTTTGAATGGGAACTTGGGGCCCCCTCTACCTCCTCCCACTGTGCTGTGCTCAGATACCCCCATAAGAAGGCGGGACATGGCCTACAGCAGGGACCACAAATACAACCCATGGGACAAACTCAGCCCACTGATGGTTTTTGAAAATACTGTTTGATTAAGGCACTGCCTCTCCCACCTGGGTATGCATTATCTGTGGCTGCTTCCACAATGTAACAGCAGAGAAACCAGAATAGGCCGCAAAGCCAAAAATATTTACTATCTGGCCTTTTACAGGGAAAGTTTGCCAACTCCGGGCCTGGAGCAGGCACGAGCCTGCCCAGCCGATGCCAACAGAGACCCTTCTCTCACCGCAGAGAAAAGACTGTTTTCGAGGAACTGCAGAAAAACACCCGTTTCTCTACCACCCACGCATGCTGTACCTGCCTGCACAGCTGAGAAACTCTAAGACTTAATTCTCCTTTCTGGCAAAGCTTCTTCACATTTTCTTCCTCGCTGGATCTCAGGAAGAATGGAAGACTCAACCAAAACTTGTTTGTTCTTTGTTCTTACCCTGAATCTGAACCGTTGTGTGATGGTCCACTCATCTAGAGAGAAAAGAACGCTGCACAATCCACTCTTGAAACTACAAAATTAGTCTTTAATCAAACAAATAGGCAGGAAATTAGCCTAATGGCCAGCTGTGAAAATAAAAATTAAACACTTCAGTTGATTTCTCCAGGAAGCCTGTTCAAACCTGCTTAATCTTTCTTCATGCGCCAAAGAAAAACTGTAATTGAAAAATTAAATCGGCCATGTGCCTTTAGAATACAGAGTCTCAAGTTCTGTTGAGCAAGATTTGGGATAAAGGTCTGAGTCCCTTAAATTGAACCTAAAGAATCTGTAAGAAAAATGGAAAACCACTGTGAAATTCTAATATTACAAAGTTGAGGAAGACAAATGATCAAAGCAACCCCATGTTCTATGAAAGACAAAGCAGTCTCACTCCAAATGACCCACTGGTGGGACTGTGGGTTATTCCTGAATTCAGAGCCCCTAAATGTAACTCTCTGCTTTCACACTGTCTCTATGCACCCCACATTTGTCCATTTCCCTTTGGGTGTGGGAATACGGACTGGAGAAAAGAATAAGCATAAAATGAAGTAGAAGATATATATAAGAAGGGCATCGTGACCTGAATACTTAAAATAACAGTAAAGAAATGCGGAGGAGCAATTGTCCTCCTTTGTCCTTATTTCAAGCCTAAGATCTTACTCTAAGGTGCCAAGGTCTTCTCTATTCAGACGAGGCCCATAGCAATGATGGATCTTATACCTGTATAACATTTCAGGTTTCACATTGATTGTCAGAGGCTCCCCCTCACTAGGTTTGCACTAATTAACAGGCTGTAATTTAGTTCCCCCTGATATACATTCAGGAAAGACAAGCCCCCCCACTGCCCCACCCATAGCCTATGTGCCTGAAAACATGGCACTTCCCCAAAGGTTGAGTAACGTGGAGATGGGAATAAAGTGAGATAGACACCTTCCCCCCTCCAGACCAAAGCACCACCAGCCCCTCCAGCACTCCAAGGACACGTAACTCCCTAGCTCACTATTCTCTAGCCGTACAAGGGAAAATTTTCACTTCCAGGGCTTCCTATTGGCCCCTGCACCTCACTGATACAGACCCCTGATCCCCTCCCACGGACCATCATTTCCCCACCTAGAGAAGTACTGTATAAATTCATATTCCCCCTTCTGGGAGCAGGCTGAAGTCTATTCTTCAGACCCCCTCTGCTGAGAGAGCTTCTCAATTAAACTTCCTGCCTGCAATTATCAGTCTCCCTGTCTCAATGAGAGTAATTTTTCCCAACATTGATTAAGTCTAATCATATGTTAATTATGAAGAAAAGGAAGCTCCTCAGGTCCCATGGCTTAAAAGTAATTTGGTCTTTGGGAAAGAAATGTGGAGAGCTTTTGCTCCCAATATAATCAGTCTTGATGCCCCTCGAATCACCCAGAATAAGTAAGGAGTTTCAAAGTCCTCATGACATTCTCCTTTGTATTTAAAATTAAAGTTTGAATCAGGTAAATGTAAGCATCAGGCTGGACGCTGCTTTAAGGAGGAGATTTAGTTAGTAAGTGGGCTAGAACTGGTTTCATTAGAGTGATTGCTAAGGGGAACTGCAACTTCTGTCCATCTAATAAATTCACCCAAGAACCGAAGTAAGAAGGGATCCCCAACAATGTAGGTGGAAAAACTACCATCCAAGTAGGGAGGGAAAACTAGAGATTCACAGAGATAGGGATTAACACACGATTCTGTTACCCACCACCCACCTCCATTTCCTGCTTAGATAGAATTTAGGAGGGGCATTCGACACTGTGAACCCACTTGGGCTGGGTCACTCCACAGGCAGTGTTCTGGAATGCTGTGGGAGAGCTTTTTGATTGTCACAACCTCTAGGGTCCTTCCTGGCATTTAATCGGCTGAGGCCAGGAACGCGATGTCTCCCACACGCCATGGACAGTCCTGCACAGGAAAGAAATGTCCTGTGCCACACCTGCCTGTCAAACATCCCGCTGGGCACACGCCGCGGGTGAAAAGCTTTCTAGAGCCTAATTCAGTTTCACACAGAAACACAAGGATTTTATATATACATACTGAGTTTCTGAGCAATGCAATTACAGTACATCTAGAGGGAAGGTTGTACTTTGTCTTGTTTGAATAGTCACCATCCTGGAAATTCAGGTCATCTGCAGGCATACAGCATGCATGGACCAGTGTCCTTTTGTAGCTTCCCATCCATGGTAACTGCACACATCTGCACACCTATTTGACCACTTCATTGTGACTACTAGTTTGTTTAGTCATGGCCCAATTGAAATACTTATTATTATACATTCCTCTTTCTTTATCCTTTATATTATAGTTGGGGCATTATTTTGATTTTTGTTGTTGTTGTTGTTTTGTTTGCCTGTTTTTAATTATAGGCACAGGTAGAGTATGTTATCTAGAAATTTCATTTCAGGGTGGTAAAAGGGGACCAAGGGTCTGCTGGGGTTGAGATACAAGACTGTAGGCTATTCTTTCCTTTCTGAAAAATCTCTCATTCCTGGCTTCCAAGACAGTGCTGTCTCCTGATTTTCCTAATTACGTTCTCTTAGTTGACCTCGCTAGTTCTTCTTCTACCCAGCCCTTAAAAGCAGCAGAGTTCCTCAGAGTTGTGTCCCTCTATCCTCTGTTCTTACTCTTTAATCTCTTCCACTTATTCCCACGACGTTGACTAATAGATGACAACCTGCTCTCCAACCCAGACCTTGAGTTTCCCACCTCTTCTGTTAAATTCTACACATTTTCAACTGCCAACTGTATACCGCTTAGATTTTCTACCAATGCAGTATCAGCAGTTTGCAGCAAGTCCAAAACAGAACTTTCTATCTTCTCTGCACAATCTGCTGCTTTCCCTGTATTGTTTTCTTTGTTTAGTGGTGAGATACCATTCACCAAGTCTGACAAATTATAAAACTGGAATCTTTTTGTACTATTTCATTATTTCTGATGCCCCCAAATCAATTTTTCAAACCAAACAATCCTATATTTTGAAGGTTTCTAAAATCTAAAGCATATGTTTTTGTACTTTTTCTGAAAAGCAGTATGGTAGCGCTAAAATCTTAATATTTAGTGTGGTTTCACTCCTTGATTCTACTTAAGGTACATAGCCTATGGAAATAATTTTAGACAAAACTGTATGCACCAAGATGTTAAACGTAAAGTTACTTATGGAAGTTAGGAAACAACCAATTAAGGGAATGTTTCATATTTTTATTATGCATCCATACAAAAGTGATTTTGTGGCCATTAAAATTATGCTAATGGAATGCCTTTATTATAAGAAAAAATACTTTTCATAGTATTAAATGAAAAATCAGGATGTAAAATTATCTTAACTACATAAAATATGCAGGAAAAAAATGGAAAGAATTGCTAATGGTGGTATCTCTGGCAAAAGAATTATAGATTATTTTTATTTTTCTCTTAATATTTTTTCTGTTATCTTCCAGATTTTCTACAATGACTGTGCTTTTCTTACAAATCATTATTTTAATAATGACCTCTCCTGGTTTCTTCCTTCTCTATTGGGCTCTGTTTCAGTTTCATGTTCCTGTGGCTTTTTCCTTCTTTGTCTGAATTTCATTCTCTTATTAAGGATGCCAGTAATAGGATTAAGACCCATCCTGACTGAGGTGGGCCACACCTTAACTGAAGTAGCCTCTTAAATGGTCTTATGTACAGTGGGTTCACACCCACAGGAATGGATTAACTTTAAGGACATGTTTTTCCATATTACCTATGGTTCCAAATCATCATACCAGATAAGGTATTTATCCTTTAAGACTCAGTTCAAATGTCATTATCTCGGTGAAGCTTTTCCTGGGAGAGTTTGCAGTTACTTGTGACCATTCTCCCAAACACTGTTGCACATATTCCATTTTCCAATTTATCTCTTGGTTTGAAAGAGAAACCGGGCTCAGGAATTCTTCTTTCAAGGCCAAAACTATGTCTTTAATCATCTTTCCATCCCTGGCTCCTGATAAAACCTGACACACAACAGGTACTCAGAGCATGTTAAATGAATGACCAAATGCATGTATATAAACAAAATATGAAATATCTAAAATTAGCAAATCAGTAGAGGCAGAAAGTAAATTGGAGGTTACCAGAGGCTGGGAGCAGGGGGGAATGGGGAATTACTGCTCAAGAGGTATAGAGTTTCTTTTTGGAGTCATGAAAAAAGTCTTAGTAAGGGATGGTGGTAATGGTAGCACAACACGGTGATTATGTGATTATAACTGATTGCACTGAAACGTATCCTTCAGAATGATTAAGATGGGAAATTTTGTGTT
Source organism: Cabassous unicinctus (assembly GCA_029593785.1). Classification (NCBI taxonomy): domain Eukaryota; kingdom Metazoa; phylum Chordata; class Mammalia; order Cingulata; family Chlamyphoridae; genus Cabassous; species Cabassous unicinctus. The sequence continues at coordinate 4,208 of JAQZBX010016046.1, read as the reverse complement.
ATATATATAGTACCATGTTTGTTTGTTTGTTTTTTAAGCTCTAAGGGGAGCGGATGTGGCTCAAGCGGTTGAGCACCTGCTTCTCACATGGGAGGTCCCAGGTTCAGTTCTGGTGCCACCTTAAAAAACAAATAACAAGCAAAACAAACAAAAAAAAACAACTCAGGGCAGCTGATATGGCTCAATGGTTAAGCACCAGCTTCCCACTTACGAGGTCCCAAATTCAATCCCGGATCGCTGGTACCTCAAAACAACAACAACAACAACAAAACTATAGAAAGAAAATCAGGAAAAACCTGGGATACGCTGCTGCCCTAAAGCCCAGAAAAAAAACTAAAGTCAAGCTAAAGTTGCTGGTTAGACAAAAGGCAGAAAGAATCAGCGTGTGTTGAAAAAAGCAGAACTGCTCAGGTTAGTTCAAGAGGAAATCACAGCTGGATTAAGCAGTAACTTGAATTAAACTCATACATTAAAAAAAAGTCTCTTGTGCCTATGTACTTAAAATACAAAAGTATTTGAGTTGTGCCTAATATTTTTAGTAGTAAAACCAAACACCAAAACAATTATTCTCTTACTACACTCAGGGAAAGCCAAATCACCAGAGTTAATATTTAAACTCCCACCATTTGGGGTTCTCAACTTTAACGGCTTTTTAAAACCTTGTTATCTGGGTCACAGATTCCCAGAGGTTGGCAACCAGATACCTGAGTTTTTTTAAAGCCCCCACTGGAGAAAACTGCTGTTGAGTATAAAGGCAGCTTTCCCCAGTTGTGGACCTGAAAGGAAACGAGTTTTATCATTAAACTCATACGTAGAGTGAGAGCAAATGATATGCTCCTAGTATATAAGAAAGGTAAATAACAGTGGGGAGGCTTAAAGAACTTTCTTTACTCAAGGGATGCTGACTTTCACTTTGGCTGATTTTTTTCTTCCTAGTCTCAAAATATATTTTCAATACAAAATTCAAATCTGCATCAATGATCATATTGGAACATTTCAGATATTTTTTTGGCCAAGGGAAAAAGGCTGGAGAATAAAAAGATTTTCTTGTTGAAACTGCTCTCTACAAAGAAAATCTGCTATTTGGGGGATTTTCTTTCCATAACAAAATTTTAATAGCTATGAATGGCAGATCTTGCTGCAGGAGGAATTTGGTTTAATGCTGTTAATCAAATTTTAAATGGTACACTCTTACGTTATTTTTCAGGGATTCGCCTATCAATAGCAAGGACATCGAAATAATGGTTTTGAAGAATGAAGAGAACAGGACTAAGTGGTCTGTATACCCCAAGAAGGTACCTTATAAGAGTCTGGCAGGAAGTAGGATAAAGTCAGACCAAGGGATTAAAAGATGAATTGGGAAGTAAATTGAATTCCACCTCTTCCTTCATGAGGGATGCTTTTCTCCTTTGGATTCTCCCATTTTTATCCTCACTATTGCCCACTTATCCTGATTTGGCTATGCACTTACAGGGTAATTTTCTCAAAATGTTCTTTACTGAAAAGTGAAGAAAGAAAGGGAAAAGAAAATGAAAGGGTAAAACCTGGGAAAATTATAATATATAAGCGTGTGACCCAACAGTGCCTACTTTTCTAGCTGCAGTTTAGCAGGTATAATTTAACAACTCTAGAAAGCATTATCTTGGTCAGTTGACCTCAAAATGCTGTTTTGTTCAACTGGCTTTTTTTCTCCTATTTAAAGACATTGCTTCCAATTATCTCCTCCCCATATAAAACTTCTCCTTACTTCAAATACCATGTGTCTCAGAGATGGGTAGTTTTCAACAATTGTTTAACCTTCACCCATATCAAGAAATATATTGTGTAACATATTGTTTGATTAAAAAAAAAATTATATGGATCCAGTACATTTAATTGAGAAACATATGTATTTATTTAAATTTTTAAAAAAGAAATAGAATTTATATCTCTACCTAGTCCACACGTACATCAAATATATAAAACAAATAAAAATTTCATGAAACATCCTCATTATGTGTGATGTCACACAGATGAATTTTCTCTTTTATTTTTTAAACATGCTGCTAGTGAACAACTAAACTGATTTCTTGGGTAACCATCCACAGGATGAAAAACACTGGTGATGACATCTAGGCAGAGGCTCATTTCTAGATCCCAGGCACCTTTCTTGGTTTCTCAGCTCCGCCTACTTTTGGGAATTCTTGGAAGGTGCTGATGGGTTCAGTCATTTCTCAGGCAAAAAGGATGACACAGGAAGGGTGGAAGAAGAGGGCTGAAACAAGGAAAGGGCATTCACTGCGACAGAAAAGCCCGGAACTCAACCCAAGTCCCAGCTGCTTGCCAACAGAGGAAGTAGAGGAGTGAGCAACATGTGCTAATCAGAGGAGTTCCCTGGCCAAGAAGGGAAAACGGGAGGGAGAAATAAAGCTGGAGAATCCCAATGTTAAGAGAGAGCTCCCCTGAGACTCAGTATATCTGAAGCAGGTTAGTAAGAAAGAGGGAGGGCAGCTGGGACCTGGCAGAGAACATGGTCAGGAGACCCTGCCCGGAAAACCCCTGAGGGGAAAACTGCTACTAAAGAACAAAGTCGGAAAGACCCCGTGAGACCCTGGCCACAAGGTCCCATTTGGAACTCTTTCCAGGGTCAAGGAGAAGCCCCAGATAAATAACAGGTGGGAGGGGGACGGATGTGGCTCAAATGGTTGGGCATCCGTCTTCCATATGAAGGGACCCGGGTTCGATCCCCGGGACCTCCTGGTAAAAAACAACAACAAGAAAAAAAACAGGTGGGATCTAAAGCAACCAATCAGAACAGCAAACAGCTGGGGCCCTTCTCCAACATTGTGAAGGGGGCGGGGTGGGTGGGTGGGGGGAGTAAGAGTCTTAAAAGGCCTAACCTGGGGCCTCAGGTGTGCATTTCACCCTGCAGCATGCCCTCAATCTATGTCTCAGATTGTATACTGTTTTCTTTTCTTGTTTCTTAATAAACTCTTTACTCCCTTGCCTACTGTGGCAGTTTGAGATTATTTATGAATTCCAAAAAGAGAGATTATGTTTGTAAACTGGTCTGTTCCTCTGGGCGTGATAACCTTTTGATTGTATTAGATTCACCTGAGAAGTCTGATTAAATTATGTTAAGATTAGGGCTTCAATTCCACCTCGTCATTAGAGTGCTACTCAGCGTTGAGTCCCCAACCCCCTTGGTGGGCTGATAAAACAGACTCTCACACACAGAAAAAGAACACAGAGGAATAGAGACAGCTCATTAGACTTGGCAGGGGCCCTGGGAAGAGAAATGAGCCTGACAGTGTAGAACTGACCTTGTGAAGAGAACAGAGCAGCTGAGCCCAGAAAGAAATGAGCCCTGGGGAGAGAGATGAGCTTTATGCCAGCCTACAGCTGAGATCAGAAGAAGCTGGGACCATGGAGCCTTAAGAAGAAAGAGGAAGGCTGAACCCCCACAGACATTGCCTGCCATCTTGGCTTCAACACGCAGCCAATGACTTTGGGTAAGAAAGTACCTCCTTTGGTACCTTGAGTTGGACTCTTTAGGTCCTTGTGACTGTAAGCTTCTACCCAAATTAATACCCTTTATAAAAGCCAACAGAGTGCTGGTACTTTGCATCAGCACCCCTTTGGCTGACTAATACGCCTACCCTAAGGCATGTCCTTAAATTCTTTTATGAGACATAGCCAAGAATCTAAAGGCTCAGCACCCAGAGCTTTCCCCTAACATATTTCTAATCCAGGTAGAGGTGGCAAAGATCTGGGTTGACTAAGTTTTGGGTGGTACTCCTGATCCTCTTGAATGAAAGAATGGTGAAATTGATGCTCCGAGCTCGAAGCCAGTATTTCTTTTAAAAAGACATAGTGGTATGAAAAATTGCCTCCTTCCCCCCATGTTTCCTGAGTAATTTGGAATCTGTGTTACTTTATTTGTGTGAATTATGCAGGGACTTGAATGGGAATTTGCTTACAGGGGCAAAGGATGGGAGCCTAATTAGGAACGTATAAAAGAACATTTATGGTGTCTGGCAAAAGAGGATGGCCCACTGATTGGTTCTTGTTATTGAGGACTAGCCTTATGAGTATTTGCTCTTCCAATTGAAATGTAGCCTACTGTTATGGGGTGCCTAAGGGTTACCACCTGAGAGCCTCCTTGTTGCTCAAATGTGGCCTCTCTCTAAGCCAAACTCAGCATTTGAATGCATTACCTTCCCCCCAAC